>JAQJVL010010807.1:0-10957 GCA_035578905.1 Stictocephala bisonia
TCCCCCGAAAAAATTTTTGAGGAATGCCGGGAAGATTTTATTACTTTGTTTGAGACTGCCGCTGCTGTCTACAATTGGCCATCATCAGCGAAGGCGTCCATGTTGTGCCTTTCACTTCGTGGAGAAGCTCTGAGCGTACTGCAAACCGTTCCACCTGCTGAGCGACAGAATTACGAAGATTTGATTAGACGGTTGGGAATGAGGTTCGGACATAAACACATGGAACTGGTCTACAGATCTCAGCTCAGGAGTCGTCACCAGAAGTCCAATGAGAGTCTTCAAGAATTCGAAGCTGACATCGCACGATTAGTGAGGGGCGCTTATCCCACAGTGGACGAAGCTGTCTACGAGAGCCTATTCATTGAGAGGTTCCTCGATGGGCTGCGGGATGCTGAGACGCAGCAGGCTGTAAAGTTGGCCCGGCCTAACACTTTAAACGAGGCCCTGACGCAAGCCTTAGAGTTTGAGGCCGTAAAGCAATCCGTCCGGGGCCAGGCATGTCTGCGAGGAGTCTGCGCAGAGGAAGACGAATAGAAGACATCGTAAGAAAAGTGCTTGATGCCCTGAGGGACCGGAAGGAGATTCGCTGTTGGGGGTGTGGAGAGTTAGGCCATTACCGAAGTAAATGCCCGAGTAAAGCCTCTCGGGGGCAGAGGCAGGGAAAACTAAACAGGGTTGATGGGAAGGGGCAACTGTCAACCCAGCGTCTTCAAGAATACAACTTCACCTCTGAACACCGACGAGGGAGAAACCACTCCAATACCGACGCCCTGTCTTGCCGACCTTGCCCAGAGGGTTTTAAGCACTGCTCCAAGGTAGAAGAAAGGAATCCGTCCGTGGAAGTGCGTTGTGTCTCTTTGGAGCCAGCTAGTAGATGGGAGCCGGAGGAACTCCGTAAAGAACAGCTTGAGGATAGTGAGGTTGGACCACTGCTGCGGGAGAAGGAATCGGGGGCTCGTCCTAGCTGGGAAGACATTGCAGCTAGGAACCATGTGTATAAGAGCTACTGGACACAGTGGGACTCAATGAAGGTTAAGAACGGAGTGCTTATAAGAATCTGGGAGGCCCCTAATGGTAGGAAGCAGATTGAACAGATTGTGCTCCCCAGAAGTAAAAGAAAGGAAGTGCTGGAGGAGATCCACAATGGAGCATCTGGCGGGCACTTAGGTGTCAACAGAACGGTGGACAAGCTACGTCAGCGGTTCTACTGGTTGAACTTGAGGGCTGATGTAGAGAAGTGGTGCCGCCAATGTGATGTCTGTACTGGAAGCCGAGGGCCACAAACAAGAAGTCGAGGCAGAATGCAACAGTACAACGTTGGGGCACCCTTCGAGAGGATCGCCATCGACATCGCCGGTCCATTTCCCATGTCAGATGCAGGAAATAAATATCTCCTGGTGGCCATGGACTACTTTACGAGATGGCCAGAAGTATACGCCATACCAAATCAAGAAGCCGCAACAGTGGCTGGGTGCTTGGTGAACGAATTCATCTGTCGGTATGGAGTGCCACGTGAGCTGCACAGCGACCAAGGGACGAACTTCGGATCCTTGTTGATGAAGGAGGTGCTTCAGCGTCTCGGAGTGCACAAGACACGGACTACTGCGCTTCATCCGCAATCTGATGGGATGGTCGAGAGATACATAAAGACACTCGTTGGACACCTCAGGAAAGTTGTGTCCACCAATCAGCGGGATTGGGATCGGAAGGTGCCCATTTTCCTCCTGGCGTACAGATCTTCGGTCCACGATACTACGGGTTTCACCCCAGCGAGGATGATCTTCGGAAGGGAGCTGCGGCTGCCTAGTGACCTCATGTTCGGCCTGCCACCTGACGCAAAGCAGCCCGCAACGGACTACGCCTGCGAGCTCGTCGACCACCTACACGACACTCACGAGTTCGCTCGTCAGCACCTAAAAATGGCCAGTGACAAAATGAAAGCTCGCTACGACCGGCAAGCCAATTCCACTGGATTCCAGATGAACGACCTGGTGTGGCTCTACAGTCCCCTCCGGAAAAAGGGGAGATGCCCGAAATTTCAACAGGATTGGCAAGGACCTTATCGGGTAGTGACACGAATCAACGATGTGGTCTACAGGATTCAAAGACACCCAAGAGGCAAGATGCTTGTGGTCCACCTTGATCGCCTAGCACCGTACCATGGAGCAGAAGCTGATCGGGACGATCAGCCTTAAGGAGGGGGCAGTGTGACATCCAGAGCGGCCTCAATCCTGGGAACCGGTGATGCGGAAGTAATGGATGGGTCGCTAACCACCTGCCCTGCTTGTTTACAACCTTTGGGGCACAATGGCTTACGCATGAACGCCCCTTTACCTCATCAATGGACTTCTAGATTCTTCTCGATTGACGAGCCAGCTCTGTCATGGAACTTCGGACGCAGGGGAATTCAAGAAGCTTCTAGATGGAGACCTGCCGGTGATATATACGGCCCGGATACCAGCGTGAGTCAGTCAGTCAGTCAGTCAGTCAGTCAGTCAGTCAGTCAGTCAGTCAGTCAGTGAGTCTAGAGCCTACAGCCGGGTGTTTGCAGCGACAGTGAGCGAGTTCTACAGTGCGAGTGAAGTGTCCGAGTATAGTGAAGTGGTCTACGGAGAAGTTACCGGTGAGTGGTTCGTTGTGGGGATCAACGAAGGAGCAGTGCGGTACTTGTGGACGACTTCTGAAGGGACACTGAAGAAACTGTGAGTGAACTGTTAGCTTTGGACTGTAGGTAGTAGGGAATCTAGTAAAGTCAATTAGTAGTCAGTAATTGTAAATAATAGTAGGGAATCTAGAAGAGTCACTTTATAGTTAGTAATTGTAAATAATAGTAGAGAATCTAGGAAAGCCACTTTATAGAGCTAGGAATTGTGATTAAAAGAAGGGAATTTAGTAAAGTCACTTTGCAATTAGTAGTTGTAATTGATTGCTATTTATTGATGCCATCTAAGATTGTAAATAAAAATTAGTTTAACTGTAAAAGTAGGCTTATAGTAAATTGTACTTTTCACAATAGTAAAGTTAAGGAAATAATCCATTTAATTATAATAAGTTAATTTTATATATTCAATAAATTTAGTAATTGTTTAGTATATCGTGTTGCTTATTTGTAAAACCCACATAGCGATTAATTATTTATAAATTAGGACGTATAAAAAACGTCACAATACTATATCAAGAATTTTTTAGTAGAAGCATCATTTTGATTTAAGTATAACAATCCTTTATTGGCAAATGTATTAAAATTAATAAAACATTATCAATATTTAATGCAATAAAATGTTATTTATTGAACACAAAGAGTTTTTATATTAACTTAAATTTAAAATATTTTCTAGTAAAAAGGTTAAAAATAGAAGCTGTTAATAGGGTTATTTTTAATAATTAATGTTTAATTATTCTTCTTTCAAAAATAATCTTGAATAATGTATTTTAGAACACAGTGCCAACGGACTAACTGAATCGAAATCGACGATTGTGAATTGTTAAAAATGCAACAGGTTTGAATTTATATAAGTAAACAAGATAAGACTGATCTGGGAATGTTTTGTAAAAAATATGGACTGTAGAGGCCATCAGTCAGGAAGTAATAACAAAAGTCATGATAAATAATGGACTGATGTTATCAGCAATATTTGACTGTTATCAGCAATATTTGACTGTTATCAACAATATTCAGACTTTTATCAGAAATATTCAAAAACACAATAGTAGGATCTAATTTATTTCACTATTCCAATTAAATGAGCAACAATTTGTTTTATTTTTTTATCAAATACGGAACCAAAAATAACTGCCGAATAACTGAAATAACTGTCTGTCTGTATAGGAATGTTCTACTGATACATGGTATGCTGTCCGCAAGTAAATTACGATACCCATGCACGTTGATGGGTGGACTTATATCATGTTCATATCAGTATGAGTTACATCTCCTAATCGAACTCTGTATTTGTTATCGCGATATAATCAGGTTTGTGTCCGATCGTTCTCATTCCTGTACACTCGAAACAAAAACAAACTCGGGTAATAATCTTTTTCCAACTATTTTATTGTACAATGTTAGACAATAGACAAACATATTTTATTTGTAGAGTACAAACTAGTACATTAAATAGTGTCAGTCTTACTATTAATTACATAAGGGTCCTTATGTCAAAGAAACTAGAGTTTGATAGTAATTAAGTCAAATATCAAACACAATAGGTTAGAAATTCTGGTAAAGTACAGTGGGGATTTGTCACCAAGAATGTTTTTCGATTCTTCTTAAATTTCTTAATTTCTGATTCATTTTTTATATTAACAGGCAAAGCTTTAAAGAATTTACTTCCCATTTGGGAGCGTTTTTTGTTAAAGAAAGCTAAATTGTGTTTAGATATATTGATTTCATTTCCCCCTCTCCTGTTGTAGGAATGTATATCAGATCTAAAAATTAAATCATTAGGGTTATTCTTTATGTACAATATACAGTCAAATACCTATTGGTCATAAAATGTTAGGATTTCAAGTGAGGTAAAATGCTTTCTTACGTGATCATCATGTTTAAACATTATCCTTATTGCTTGTTTTTGTAATAATAGTAATTTGTCCAAGTTATAATTAGATGTTCCCCCATACACACACAAACCGTAAGCTAAGTGAGCATGAATTTGGGTGTAGTAAATAGATTTTAAAGTAGTGAGATTGCATAAAAATGACATATGTTTAAGGGTATATAGTCCTGAGTGTATTTTTTAAAAGTATTTTTTTATATGACCATTCTAACTTAAATGTTGATCAATCTCTAGACCCAAAAAGTTTGTGTTAACTAAATTACTAATATCACCTACATTAATGTTTGGGGAAAACATTTTTTTCTTCTGACTCGTTTGAAAATAAATAAAATTAGTTTTGTCAATATTTAAATACAATGAATTATTTTGAAACATTTTTGAATTTTTGAAAGTTGCATTAGACTTGCAGATTCTACATCACTTTGATTTTTACCTGAAATGATTAAATTTGAATCGTCAGCATAGAGTACAATTTTACTTTTAGTATAAGCAATTTTCTCTATTAATGACAGAAATCCCTGTAAATAACAAATAAACAAAAGGGGACCAAGGATGGAACCTTGAAGACACCTTGCTTAGTACTTAATTTTGTTGAATTGATTTTGACTAATTTTTTGTTTATTGTGGAAGAAATTTCTACGTATTGAAATCTATTAAAGAGATAAGATTTTAACCAGTTCAAGGCTGTACCGTGAATACCCAGTGATACCAGTTTTTGTAACAATATATCATGGGAAATAGTATTGAAGGCCTTACAAAGTTCCATGAAAATTTTATTTATTTATTTTTTTTTATTTATTCATATACATTACATACACCACTTACATGAAATGATATCAGTGTGGTAGGTAAATTGTCAAAAAATCAAGACTTAAGACTAAACTAAAACTACGCTACATTGGTTTCAAATTCATTAACCTCAAAAAAAAAAAAAAAAAAAAAAAAATATATATATATATATATCATATAAGGTTGTACAATCATTATAAAGTTAAAATCATTAAAATAAAAAATAAAATATTTAAATTTTTATTATTACCTTCGTCAACCAGCTCACAAATACGTAACAAATGTTACGGCCGTTTCGACATCAAAGTGTCATCTTCAGACATTTAATACAAAATAAATTGAGTGTGCGTCGGACCACACGGTGGAAGTTATACTTCTTTGGCCATTCTCATACACCCACTCACGCACACAAACAGACAGGATATATAAATGAAATATAAGACATTTTTCAATATTATTCAATATATTTATCTTCAATATATTATACGTGACTTCATTATTATATTATACACCTATATTATCATTATCAGTAATTTCTTCGATTAAATTTCTTCGATTAACAATCGATTAATCGATAGTTCTTAAAAATTTGTTCTTACTTTTCAGCGTGACGCGGTTTCTCGACCAACATCCCATCCCAAAGTGTCTAACGGGCGCAAAGAAGTATAAATGTATTATTTTTATTTTGTATTAAATGTCTGAAGATGACACTTTGATGTCGAAACGGCCGTAACATTTGTTACGTATTTGTGAGCTGGTTGACGAAGGTAATAATAAAAATTTAAATATTTTATTTTTTATTTTAATCTTATAAGCAGCTCAGGGGCTAAAAAATATGAGTTTTAATAAAATCATTATACCGCATCCAGGTAGTTTTGTACATTATAAAAACAGTGCTCAATCAGATAATTAAAAGTTAAAGTTTTAAATTTTTCTGGTGACAGTTCAGAGCGTATGACCATAGGAAGTTTGTTATAAAGATGAATAGATGAGTAAACTGGCATTTTTTCAAAAATTACTTTACGATGGATAGGATATTGTAATAGGTCTGAATGACGTGTACTATATTCGTGCGTGTAATTATGAGAGAGAAAATATGATAAATTATTTTTTACAAAAGTTAGAGACTGTAGAATTAATAAACAAGGAATGGGGAGAATATTTAACATTTTAAAAATAGGTCTACACGAATCTCTATTTGTCACTTTCATAATTAATCTTAATTAACCCTTTCCACGCGTATTACGGGATTTCTCGCAACGTTATATTTACGTAAAACGCGTATTACGGTATTTCTCACATTTGAATACTTTGAGATAAATATTTAAATTTAAGTGATAAAACTATACTAACGTGTACGTAAATGGTTATTGAGGTAATTTTGAAGACAACAGAAAGGATGACAACTTTTTTTGTCATTGTGACCTTCACGCACCGTCGCCATGGCAACTGAGCAGCCATTGTGTGCTGCTACGCCGCGCGTATTACAGGATTTCTCGGACCACCCAGTCAGTCATCTCTCACGTGCCACGGCGCTTGCTTGTTCTTTACTTATTCTAATAGTTACGTTGTATTTATAAGTGATATTGAATGAACATTGTTTTATGTAAATATATTGTAAATAGTGATTTAGTGTTTAGTTTATTCTGTGTATATAATATTGTGTTATTAGTGTGATTATAAAACAATGGCCAATCCCGATGATCCAAACCTTGATCAGTTTATTCAAGGTTTATTGAATGCATCTTTTTCAAGTGCAATAGACCCCAGATCTGAACATGATGACTATGAAATGGACGACGTTTTATTACATAATTTGAGTAGTAGTGATCCTGATACTGACCATGAAGAAGGATTCGGTGCAGCAGGTACATCTACATCTAATTCTAATCAACATAGGCCTATTAGTAAAAGTAATGAATGAGTAGATGTTATTAGTACTGACATAGGACCAAGTAGAACAATTCCTATTTTCAATGTGAATTCAGGACCAAATTTACCCAGTTATTTTGACCAAGATACTGAACCAATAGAGTACTTTTCATTATTTTTCAACGACGATTTATTGAAACATATTTGTGAGGAAACCAATTATTTTGCCAATAAGAGAAAGTCAGAAGCTTTATCACCACATACAAGGCTTAGGAAATGGAATGATATTACTGTAGGTAATCTGAAGGCTTTTCTAGGAACAATAATAAACATGGGACTGATTCCTCTTCCTAGCATTGAAGCCTACTTTTCTACGGCATGGACAAAGAGAATCCCTTTTTTTGGAGATGTATTTTCTAAAGATGAATTTTTGAATATATTCTGGAATATTCATTTCAATCATGGAGAGGGACAACAAACTAGGAAAAAAGGATTTCTTATAAGACCAATATTAGATCATATAAAGTCTCAATGCCAACTATTTTATAACCCAGGAAACAGTGTAGCTATTGACGAGAGTACTATTCCTTTGAAAGGAAAGGTTAGTTTCAGGGTGTACAACCCTCAAAAGCCAGTAAAGTTTGGCATGAAAGTATTTGTATTGTCAGATTGTGACAATGGTTACATTTACAACTCTTATACCCTACTTTGGCAAGGAAGAATGATTCCTAACACTACCTTGTTAAAAACAACACAAATTGTGAAGGTTTTGACAGAGTCTGTAGTTTTTCGAGACCCTAATAATCAAATAACTAGACTTCACATCTATACTGATCGTTATTATACAAGTCCACAGTTGGCATTAGAGCTACTAAAAATGAATTGCCATATAACTGGTACTGTTATGACAAACAGGTCTGGCATGCCTATTAGCCTCAAACAGAAGCAGAAGAAAATGAGAAAAGGTGATATCTGTTCCTATAGACAAGACAATATCTTGGTTTTGAGCTGGAGAGATAAAAGAGTTGTCACCATGCTTAGTACCAAAACTGAAGGTAGCAAACATCATGTAACAGATGTACCAAGTAAATGGCCAGACCTTCCCCCAACTTCTAAACCTAACGTAGTATTGGACTATACCAAACATATGGGGGTTGATCGCAGAGATCAGTTCATAGCATCATACCAATTCATGAGAAAAACAAAGAAATGGTACAGGAAGATTTTTTTTTGATTTTAGAAGTAGCAGTAGTAAATTCATATCTCCTGCATTAAGGAATGCAAGAAAAATATCAACAAAAACCAATGTCACATGCTGAGTTCAGAGAGAGTTTGGTGAAGGTTCTGGTGGCTGAGAAAATGCTTCATCGACAAAAAATAAAACTAGAAGAAAACCTCAAGGGCCTCCTGAAGAAAGGTTGGTTGGAAGACACTTTTTAGCTAAAAAGAAGAAAGGTACGAGATGCGTAGTATGCCTGAAAAAAGGACTAAGGAAAGAGACAGTCTACTACTGCAAGACCTGTGTGTCAACGCCAACGCTCCACCCAGATGAGTGTTTTGAGTTATTTCACACAAAAAAAAACATTCTAGGGATACTTGTGAGTGCTTGTATGTCATCTATATTAGTAAACTAGTAAATAATTTATTATGATTACATATATATTTTAGCTTAATCTAATTTAATTTTTTTATAGATTTATGAGTAAATAAACAGAATAATTTGTTCAAATTATATAATTTACAATAAAACCAATATATTTTTATTTTTAACTAGGCCTTTCGCCAGCAAAGCTGGCATCATCAGGCAACACAACTTTATTTGTAAACAAACAAGACAATAATTAGTTCTGAAAACAGATGTAAATAATTTAAAGAATATAAGTATAAATATATTGTAAACAATGTATAGTGTGTATATATATATTAGAGTGTATAATTTTTAATAAAATAAGTTGATAATAAACAAGAATTTTGAATAGGTCCATTTTCATTGTTCATTAAAGATGAATTACTCTTGTTTATAAAATATGTTTCCCAGGCATTCAAGTATTTAGAAGATGAAACTGATTTTATTATTTTTGAATTTTCTTTGCTAATATTGTGATTTGTTGTCAAACAATGTCTAGCAACTGCTGACTTTTCTTCTCTGTTAAATTTAATGTGTGAAAAATGTTCTTTGAATCTTATTTTTAAATTTCTTTTGGTTTGTCCTATGTATTTTTCTTCGCAGTTATCACAGTTAATTTCATAGATTCCTGATAGATTTTCATTTTTAATTTTGTCTTTAGGGTTATTCAGTTTGTTTTTTAATTTGTTTGTAGTTTTGAATGTAGGTTTGATATTTGAATTTTTCTTTAATGAGTGTTGAATGGTTCTTGACAATTTTGTGTTAAATGTAAAACTTGCCCAATAATTTTCTTCTTTTTCTTTTATTTCTTTTAATGTAGTCCTTGATCTTTTAATTTGTTTTTTAACAGACTTTTTAAAAATATTATCAATTAGTATAGGATCATATCCATTGTAAACAGCAATATTTTTGATACAGGAAAGTTCTTTTTCAAAATTGTCCTCATTCAAAGGCGTGTTTAATAATCTATAAATCATGTTGTTGAATGCTGCTCTTTTTTGAGTTGGTGGATGATATGAGTTATTGGTGATGAATCTGTTGGTGTGAGTTGGTTTTCTGTATATGTTAAAATCAAGATTTTGAGAAATTTCATTTCTTGAAACTAAAATATCTAAAAATGGTAATTTTGAATTCGATTCAGATTCATATGTAAATTTTATTGTTGTGTAAAAAGAGTTCAATTGACTAAGAAAGTTATTTAAATTTTGATTTGTGTTAAATATTGCAAATATATCATCCACATATCTAAACCAATATTGGGGAAAATATGGTAAAGTTTCTTTGGCTTTTATTTCAAAATTACTCATAAATAGATTTGCCACAAAACATGATAATGGATTTCCCATAGCAGTACCTTCTGTTTGTTGATAGAATTTGTTGTTAAATTGAAATATATTTTGATTCATACAAGTGTTAATTAATATCAGATATTCTTCTTTATTAAGTGACCAATATCAACTCTCAACTTCAATATTCAAAACAGAATAATTGTTCAACAATGGGAATTTTACAAATTGCTGTATATTAAATATTGATTTAAAAATGCCAGTTTAGATTGTGTTTTCTTAACAGTTGTTGGCCTTATAACAAAATTCCAAATAGAACTTTAAACATTTTTAAAATATTTTTTTTTTTAATTTATGACACGTTTAAAAGAAATAGCAAATTTCTTATGTAGCGTGCAAAGGGTTAAAATCTGTTTTTGTTTTTTAAATACTTTTACACTTAATTTAGAATTACCCCAAAAAAGGATGCCATAATTCAAATGGGAATGAACATAAGCAAAATATACCTGAAGCAGAGTCTTCAAGTCAACAGAATTGGACAAGGTCAACAATACGTAATATGCCTTGTTCAATTTAGATAACAAATTATTAATATGGTCCGTCCAGGTAAAACCACCATCAAGCCTTCCTCCCAAGACACCACAAGAGTCAACACACTTCAATGTGTCTGGCAAGTAAAAGTTATCAAAGAAAGGGGACTTTTTGTAGTTGCAACAGAAGTTGATAATTTTGGTTTTTTCTGGGTTTAATTTTAAGCCATTGTCATCAAACCATTTTATCATTTTGAGCATACTTTCATCCAAATTAGATAGTAAGATGTCTTTTTCCTT
>JAQJVL010010808.1:0-10955 GCA_035578905.1 Stictocephala bisonia
ACAAAACAAACAACCAAACAACGCTAGAAAAAATATAAAGCCACTGTCGTATGTTGTTACGCGAGCAAATGCACTTGCCAGTCTGAGACTGAGGACTGGACTGAGGAGTGAACTGAGAACGAGACCGATACTGTGTGAGTGAGAGAGCAGGGCTTGGTGGGAGAAACCAGTAGGTCTGGCCATCTGGCGTTGCCAGATCGTGCACGGCCACTGTGCCGACTGGCGCGGTGTTGCCAGATCGTACACGGCCACTGTACGCTACTGTTTTTGTGCATGGTATTAATTGCAAGTAAATATTGGTAGGCATTTCATCACGAATTTTTATTTCAAAACCACTATTATTAAAAATGACACTTTGTTAAAATCAAAAGTAATGCTGAAAAATCAGTGAATTTTGGTTCAATTTTAAGAGCCATGCCGCGACCCACCTATAATTCGCCCGCGACCCACTAGTGGGTCGCGACCTACCGGTTGGGAAACGCTGCACTAGAGTACGGAACTATGTATAAAAATATCGAAAAAAGCTAAAAATAGACAAGCAGTTTGTGGAATAACTGTACGTGATGGAATTTTTTGACTATTTTTCCCGAAATTAGCGTTGAAAATACTATAAAAATCACTTATTCAATTTTAAACAATTTTTATGTCGCAGATTTTGACGATAGTACAAATAGATATTTCAAATTCATTATAGTTGCATTTCAAAAAGAAATCAGGAAATAAAATCAAAACCTGATCTCATGGTGTCCCTGACAATTTTATTCTCTATAAAAATAGTAAAATTTAAATTATTCATTAAAAAATAAAACTGTAATCTTGAATAGACTTTAACATTGGCCTTACGGAAAGTCAAATCCAGTATGGTGGCAGGTATAGATGAATTTTAAAACACATAGTATAAAATATTTAAAAGTTTTAATTTCAATTATGGTTAGGTGTTAGAGAAGGCTTTTTAGTCCTAACCTCACCAATTGTTTGTACAATAAAGTAATTTTTCAAGTCATTTTATTTCAATATTGACATCACTGTTCCACATTCTACAAGAAATCATCTTTCTATAAAAGTTTACAGCCTTACAATGAAATTCCAAGTGATTTTAAAGGAACAATAACACTGACAAA
The DNA here is from genome assembly GCA_035578905.1 of Stictocephala bisonia. Lineage (NCBI taxonomy): Eukaryota > Metazoa > Arthropoda > Insecta > Hemiptera > Membracidae > Stictocephala > Stictocephala bisonia. Next base: position 1,122 of record JAQJVL010010808.1, read on the forward strand.
CAAAGCATGTTACTTATGAGCTGGCAGCAATTTATGTGTGCACAGTATTTAATGCTCAACCACTTAGTGAACATAATTTTTTTTAACATCATTACATTATTTTTAATAATGTAGTGTTAAATTAGGAATTTTATATTTTACAGCTTGATATTTAAGTATTTTTTAAAAGCAATATACGCAATATTTGTCCTGCCATTTAGTCGGCTTAGTGCTTAGGGCTTCTGAGTGTCAGGATTAAGGTTTAAATCCTCACTGAGCCTCTACTTCTTTTGTTAAAAATAGTCAACACACAAGCTTGCAGGAAAGCTGATTAGTGAAGTTTTAGATGGAGTAAAATGTAAACGTAAACATAATTTAAATTAAAAATAAGATGATAACTGAGAGCTGCCAGTGATTACCAACTCTTGATAAAGGGCATATTTGTAACTTAACTTAAAAAAAAAAAAAAAAAAAAAAAAAAAAAAAAAAAAAAAAAAAAAAAAAAAACCACTTACCAGTTCACATATGCCTGCAGGCCTGTGTGTGAAATCTATTCAACGATTATTAATATTGACCATTAACTCAGTTGGGGCTTAGAAACCTTTAACCTAGTCCTCCACAATTCGAAGCCTTAGCCTTGCTGGCAAAACTGATCAGTTGGGTGAGCCATTGGTCAAGCGGTCTAAGGCATCAGGAATTTGAGCCTGGGTTAGAAGTGGCACAGGTTCGAATCCTAGACTGGAAGTATTTTTGTCAGCAATGTTCACCTTCTTACTGTACTAGTTCACCCTCTTACTCTGTCTGAATAAATTCCCCACACAGATCTATAGTCTGTGGGAAACGGGCAGAGTATGAGTAAGAAGGAGATTGGCCTCTGTTGTTTTCAACACAAAAGAGGTTTCTGTGCTTTATGCAGAGTATAATGTCAAGAGGAGGAGAGTAAGAGCCCTGACCTTTGTTTAGGTTACCCAGCCAGGATGTCAAAATAATAGTTGATCAATTTCCTCTAGTGATAAACAACCAGTCACAAAACTACAATATAAATTGTAACAGAAGACCTCACCTGAGGAATACAAAAGAATGCCAGGAGGGGCTGTGTGTTGACTGAATGCATACAATCTTATGTCCAGAGTAGAGTTGAAACGTAGTTTACACAGATCGGCTTTAGCTCTCTGTTTTATCGGTGTACCTGTAAGAACAGTGTATAATAAAACAGAAGGCAGAAAAAGGCCATGTCTTGGTCTAAAATGAATAATTTTATATATAGAGTTTAATTAAAACGTAGTTTACATACTCCCCCCAACTCTCAGTTGTACTGGTCTATCTGAAAAAAAGTAGTATTATGTATTCTGTTGGATTTTTAGTGACATTACTAAACTATACAGCAAAATAAAATTAATATTAGTCGGCACTGGTGGCGCAGTGCTGTAACTCAGCTACTTGGGGACAAAGTGTTTGTGAGATTGTAGGCAATAGGTTCCATGCTCGGTTCTCTTAATACCGACACGGCGTCCGCTCATTGGTTGTCATCAACGTAGACACTACTAGAGAAGTCTGGAGTGTCCGTGTTGAATGGTAGTCAAGGTTCAGATGTTGTGCAGGGAAGAGAACTGAGTGTCAAACTTGTCAGTTAGCTGAAAATCAGACCAACACTATGTGGTTCATATTCCACGTAAAGCTGTAGGTCCCATAGTTGCCCTGGCTATTGGGCTATTAATAAATAGTCCTTTCTGAGCTAAATCGAACTCAGATAGTAACAATGACTACACTCATCACACTCATTCACTCCTCATATTCGCCCATATCTCTACGATCGGCGTCTTAGAGATGAATAATGAATGAATAATAATGAATAACAATTTTTAAATGATAAAAATTGGCCATTAAATGGCAAGTTGATATAGTACACGACAGTTTGTTTGATACTAGAGGGACATTTGAGCCACTAGGTCAGTTTTTTTTATTTCAAGTTTCAAGAAAATACTGCTTAAAGTATATCTGCTATTTCATCTAAATATGAAATGTTCTCAATAAATAAAGTTAGTTATGTTTGCAACTAACATTAAATGAGTGTTAGGACCTCTCACATCTCTTGTTTTAGGAAAATCAATTAATATATTTGAACTAAAAGCAAATCAATGTTCAGAGTGTTATAAGTCATATATAAGACTTAAGTATGTAGTGCCACAGCAACAACTTGGACATACATCCGCTGTCATAATTCACCAATAAAAATATATCATTCCTGAGAAGGCTTTCAATTACTCAACTTGCAACTTTATATACAGTGGAGTCCAGGTAATCCAAAATAATTGGGACCGAACCCATTTCAGATTTTCAAACACATTTTGGATAAAAAATAACATAAAAAATAAGTACATAATCATTAAGTACAGTACTTTAGTTTTGAATGCAATAAGAGCCTATGATAATAAGAATAATGTAATAAACCCTTTAATAGAAGAATACGTTCATCAGAGATGTACGATAAAACACCATATTTCATGACAAACAGTTGGAGTCACTATCAGAAATTGATCCCAGGCCCAGCGCTACTTGATGCCGTTGCATTTGCCACTAGGCCACGTAATCAGCTGATGGAAGTCGTGTGCATATTTCTAGCATTCTCACGCTACCTCAGACAGCACTGTTCCCAATTCACACTATCAGTATCGCATCAACAGTTCAAACTCGTTTGTTTACATATCTCAATTTTGTTATTTCCATAACATACCGCTGCATTCTAAGTTCTGCGCTACGTAGAACAATAACCCACCGCGACCGCAGTGGATATAATGTGTTTGAGGTTTTGTTGGTTATAATATTTAATTTAGCTTCAAGAGAGAGAAATTCTTCTTTAAAGCAAAGTATTTAACTTGATTTTCAAACCAAATTAATAGTTAATAAGTTTATCAACAGTTAAGTACTTGAAATAATATTTTCTTGTAATTTGTAGATATATGAAGTAGTGGTTCTTATAGTAACAGCATTTTTTAAATTAGCATCTGCAATTAAATTATTTAACAGCCTCCCTCTGGAATTGAGAGCAGTAACCGTAGTTAGTAAGTTTAGGTTAAGACTAAAATGTTTCCTGATTGAAAAGGAATTTTACTCTGTAAGTGAATACTTGATGTCTAAGTATGATAAACATAGCTCTAATTAGGTTTAAGCCCTCACAATTTTCACCTTTGTTTTATTGTATTTATATTGACCATTGTTATGCAATATACTATTGTTAATTGACAAATAAACGATTTGATTTTAAATTTTTATTTTTCCAAAATTGTTTGCCTATTTTTTTTTTTTTTTTTTTTTTTTTTGGATTAAGCAGATTTTTGGATTAACGAAGTTTGGATTAGCGGGACACTACTGTATATATAAATAAATACAAACTTGTTATTTTATAAAACAGACATATAAAAAAATGTTAAAAATCAAGGGCGTAAAACTATTTTTATTTTACGACTCCTTATGTACAGAGAAAATTGAATCATTTAGAACATAAGTTTTAAGTGGCCCAATACGCTAACATCAAACTTACTATTAAGGAAAGAAAAGCGTTGCTGGGTTTCTTCATGGCCAGTACACACTCCCAACCAATAAAGGAAGAAATCGTTTCCCCTGCCTGCCATGCTCAAAGTTATTCCAGGGATGTCGACAAACGCAGAACTTGTGATTGGTTTATCTAATAGAGGCCGACCAGAGCGTCCATCAACAACAGAAGTCTGAAACAAAATGGCAGAACGGCAAGTGAAAAATCTACTTTGTCAGTTGTAAGCTAGAATTTTATAACATTAGTAATTCGTAATTAAATACAATTCATAACTCACACACTTTAATTCATAAGTTTACTAACCGGTCTCTTATATTAGTTTGTTGTTTTAAAGAATGTATATATGTTACTTTACTGTGCAAGGCTTATTTACCACATTACTGTTTTTGTCAAGTTAGTAAAGGCAAAATTGTTATTTGTGACTGTACAGTGCCGCAGTTTAAGTTGTGTTTGTTTACTCATTGTACACTGCTGTAGTTTTATTGAACTTAGGTCTAGTGATATGGCTTCCAACAGTAGAAGCATTGAAGTGTCTATGCAAGATAAACTCTATGCCATTTTTTTAAAATTATCAATCCCTAATAACTGACATTTTTAGCTATCCGACGTATCATGTCATGTTTATGTAGTGAGGCTTAGTGAGGCTCTAATATATTTAAAGAAATTGAATACTTCATTACCCAAGCAGGGTGTCAAATAATAAATACCTGAGAAAAGTAATACTCTGGATAAGACTTGCCCACCAAATGAGTAAAGAGAAAATCCGGAACATCATCATCATTAAAGTCAGCTGGTGTGGGTGAACTGTAAACAGAAAAAAGAAGATTCTGTATATCATTCATGAGTGTCTCTCTCTCTCTCTCTTTCTCTCCCTCTACTCACCTGAAGAAAATGCCTGTGGTGTTGAAAATTTGTGAGATTATGTCTACTTTGTGTTTGTGACTACTACTCTGATGTTAGTGAACTTGTCTTTTAAGGTAAGTTTGCTGATGTCCTATCTCTCTAATATACTAATTCCTGGCCTAGTGCCCTTTAACCTAACCTAAAATTGTATATCATTCAGTAATTAAGTTACCATTATTGTTATAATTAATTTATATTTACTCATCTTATGATGAAATGTAATAATCAAATAATTAAGTTATAATATAAATTTAAATTTAAGAAAAATTTCAGTCACTAGTTAAGATGGACCTGTATGCAAAACTTATTTAACATCGGTGAAGTACTGACCGTTACCTCAAGTTGAGCTTTGGATCTTGCTCCTCAGTCTAAACCTTAACCAACAAGCTACTACACTGGCACTGAAACCTTTCTTTCTTAAAACTTAATACACTTGTGAACAAAACTATAGTTGGAAATCATTGCTGATTCCATAGTTATAATTGAAACATAGATGAAGATAAGCCTGTTTTCAGAAAACACTAATGTTAGTTTATATGCTTCAAATGAAAGCAATACAAGTTAACATCACACAACACAAATCTATTACAATATAAGTACAAAATGTACAAACATTATGGTGTTCGATTTTGTTAAACCATGCTTAGCTTCCAAAGACCAAAGACATATAATCAACGGTAATACTTACTTGAGGAATTGAAGCCTTCCAAACATAGATGAAGATGTGGCGTTCCACAGTTGGTTGAAAGTGATGCCATCGAATACAGTGATCGTTCCTTCAGATATGGCTGCAATGTCTTCTGTGCCGTCTTTATTAGGGTCAACAAGAACAGGTGAATCATTGATTCCACCTTTTATCAACTGTATGCTCTGAAAAAAGTAGTATGTAAGATCAAATGCTAAGCAATGTTTATTCAAATCAAATCAAATTTCTTTATTTGTCATAAGAATTTTACAAATTATTGACAAAGTCACATTGCAGCTAAACAGCCAAGTCATCACTTAATTAATACACAATAGGCTAAATACATATGTCTTATATATAGCATTAGAGTAAAATCATGTTTTAGTCTTAAAACTTTATGTCACGCATATTAAAAAATTCATCTATATGATAAAAAGGATGGTTGAGCAGCCAGTCATAGTACTTATTTTTAAAGATTTTTACACTATACTTTTTAAATCATTGGCACAAGGACATTGTAAAACCTTCAGTGATATAACAACATGGACTACTTAAAGTTTTTACTTAGACGATTAAAATGGTATGGTTGTACCATTTTTACCTCTAGTATTGCAGTGATGGATGCTATGATTTAGCTTGAGTAAATGTGGATTGTTTAAAAAACGTACATGAGAACATCAAAAAGATATAGGTTGATGACAGTGTTGTAGTCCAAGTTCTTTAAAATAAGGTTTACAATGCTCAGTAGGATGTAATCCCTTTAATACTCTAATAGCTTTTTTTGCAAAATAAGTATACCTTGTATGTTTGAACTATTTCCCCAGAGTACCAAACCATATCTAAATTATCGACTGAAAATAACCAAAATAGGCAGTTCTCAAATAGTTCCCAGGAACAACAGTTTTTTAGTCGTAACAATAGGTAAATCACCCTAGATAGTCTTTTACTAATAAAATTTATATGTACATTTCCAATTTAAAGGCTTGTCAAAAATAAACTCCTAAAAATTTTACAGTATCAACAAAGCTGTTTATCACAAACATCAGAAAAATTTATTTTTTGTAAGAACGAAATTTATAGATTTGGTTTTTGTCACTGTTTAATAAAAATCCATTTAATTTAAACCAAGTATTAGCAGATTTGAAGGGAGTCAGATGCTAAATTATTTAGCTCATTTAGGTCATCACTAAGACTAAAAAAAGTTGTCGTCCGCATAAAGTATGGTGTTGAGCATTCACATAATAAAGGCAAATCATTAATACTTATAAGAAACAACAGTGGGCCCAAAACTGAGCCCTGGGGTACACCCCATTCAAGTTGCAGTTCCTGTGAAGTTCTATGACCAATTTGTACCACTTCCGTCTGTTTTCAAAATATAATTTAACCCTTTCCACTCCAATTACTGGGAACCCAGTTTTCCCTATCAGCTCCATTTACTTTTAAGCAACGATTGCCTACTACTTTTGTTAAGTGCGAAAAACATATTTCTGATACTTCCAAAAAGCTGATGTATTTTTTTGTTCGTTTCTTCTATGACTAAAGTATAGATTAATATAAAATAAAACATATATTTATTTTCAAAATTTTTTTATATTATATATATTTATTGAAACAAAATTAAATTTCTAACAAAAAAAAACGGTTTCAACAAGAATTTCTGAAAAATTTTTAAATAGGAAGATAGTTATTTGTTGTTTGTTTTCTCCTGTGTTTTATATCCTTACAAACAAACAAAAGTCATTTTCAAAATATTTTAGACAAAATTGATACATACAAAATATATATAATTTTAAAATCAGGTTTTTATGAAAAACAAAAATTTTTACCAAAAAAATTATTTCTGACTACAAACTAGTAAACAATTGCTCCATATATTTTATTTTATTGCTTAGCAACAGTCCAAAAGTACATAATTTAGACCAAATTTGTAAGTAAAGCTTTTTTCAATAATTCAAAAACATCAGCTAAAAATATAAACAGACAAAATCTAATAGCCTACTTGCAACGCTCTTTCAATTGTCATACCTGTTACACATAGGCCTATGGTAAAAATACTTAATGACATACAGAAAAATGTAAAGGATGAAAAGAATGTTTTTAGGCACATAACTAGTTGGATAATAAATCCTCGGTCATATAGTAAGCTGGTAATACCGTCATCGCTGAGGTTCGAAATCGAAACTATTCTGCCGCCACTTCCATCATTTGGTAGAATACTACTGCCGTCGTCTTCGCCCATTTTATATTCGACATGAATCATCGTCGTAAAAATAAAAATATTCCGAATAACCTAGCAACAAACAACTCATTTTATAAGCTCACTTTACGAACGATAACATATGACGGAACAATTGAAAGCAGATAGCTGTTGCAGTCAGCCAGCTGTTTTACAGAGCAGCCACAGACGACAAACATTACTTTTTCTGAGGTTTGCTTACCAATAAAAACTAAACTCAAATGGTTCCGAAAAAATTCTACAGATAGCAGCACAGTATCAATCAACAAGCCCAAGCGGTCAATAATGTAACTACGTCAGTCCAAATACAATCATAGAACGTATTTATAGTGACGTCGGGCCCGGCCCAACATAGGATGTTAGTGCAGTAAGTTGCGTGGGCGGGGCTGCCCCGCCACTTGAGTGGAAAGGGTGTTAAAAAACTCAAGAGAATTTCCTGAAGAGGCCATAATAGTTAATTTATTTATCGATATTAGTGTGATCCACACAATCAGAGGCCACAGTCAATATTTTTCTTTATTTTCTCTTATTGAAGTAATAAAATAATGTTAAAAACATCAGGGTTAATATTAGGAGTCATACATAATTGATTAGAGGTTGCCTGAGTACTCTTAATTATATTCCAAGCAGCCTTGCACTTGTTATTACTTGATTCAATCTTACTAACATTATAAACATTTTAGACTCTTTAATGCATTTTTGGTATTGTGATAAGAATTATGTTTTTTGTTAATTTGCTAGCTTGTTGTTGTTGTAGAATTGTTTCAATATCCATCCATATCTTAGTAAATCCAAAATTTTCTTAGTTAAAACTGCCAAAATTAAAAAGCCTATTTAATTAAATCAGAAAGTATAACTGAGATGATAAAATCTACTTTCAGTTTCAAAATATGCATTTAAAGACATACTAAATTAGAAACACATGGGTTACATATTTTCTAGACATTCAAAAAATAACTCAACCAACTGTTCTTTGGGGTTTGAGAACAGTTTAGAACTGAATCAGTCTCTCTCCTCATCTTCATCTTAAGAGGGTTAAAAATGAACTGAACATTTGATTGTGCCTTGGTATTTGTTTTTCTTGTTGTACTATGTCTGGTGGGCATGTCTTCTAAGGTAAGTTTGCTGATGAACCCTATGCACAATGCCCTGCGACCTAAAACCCATTATTAGATCCACTTCCGCATCTCTCCAGGCAAAGTTTTTTGGTGAGGCTGTAGGCCAAGCTTACCCTCAAAGGCCACAGGCCAAGATCTAAGAAATAATGCTGTTGAAGTTTTATAGCAAGGCCATTCCTACTACCCCCTGTACATAAAGTTTGTTCAAACGAGTATTGTGGGCGTAGTAACAAAAATTTCCAGAAACCACTTTACATGAATGTGTGGGGCGGGTTGGCCAGAACCAATGTATTGGCAGGTGGGTGGGCCGAATACCACCGTGCGTGCATTGGTCATTATTATCTCTCCTAGTATATGTTACAAAACAGGGCAAATAATTGCCGTCTTACTTGGGAGATGTTGCCAGAAATCAAATGGTGGAGAGGAACAGCATACAGACCACCTGAGGAGTTCCACACTGCCAGTGGCTATGAGGAGGATGTTGGTTCCGTCTGGCCTTACAAGTGTGATTGGAGGACTGTAAATACTCTCATAGTTGGGGGTTGAAAACTTGTACGATCACATTGCTTGTGCGCCCACTCAGGAGAAGAAGGTGACCTTGAGTTTCACCTGCACAAAATTGGTAATGTGAAAACTGAAGGCCAATTTAAACTCAATTCAATAATCACACTGAATTAGCACATCTTTTCACATTTGTAAAATGTTTTATTAGACATTTTAAAACTACTTTATACGATTACAACAAGCAAAACTATCATAAGCTGTATAGCAGATGGTATAAAAATCTGTATAATTGTTAAACTCCCTTGAAAATATGGGTTTATATTCTTGTGTAATCAAAACCAACTCTTAACTTAAGCACAAATTTGTATTCTTGATGTTGGATTTATTTTTTATTTAATTATTATTCGTTGTATTTATATTAGGGGTAGGTATATTTTCTATTTCACCGACTCTTGGCCACTAGAATTGGTCATAAAAGTCATTCCAATTACTGTGATTAAAACCGCCAATCATTTTGCTTTTGATGAAAAAGGGAAGTTTTAAAATAGTTTCCCTACTTTTAATACAAGTAATTCAGTCTATATATTTTTTTTTGTTTGTTTTACATTTATAGATCAGATAAATTTTCTTTTATATTTATGGCCATATGAGAAAAACCTTCTTTAAGTATAAACAAAAATACTTATTTAAGAGGCAATTCTTTTACTGTGTAATTTTCTTTTCATTGCTTAATGTGTACTGCACGAGGAAGGAAATACTTAACTGTAAATATTTGAAACCCCTTTTAGTGTTGGACACAAATATGAAAATGGTTTGAAAATTTTCCATACATTTTTACCTTGGGGGTAGCTAAAGA
>JAQJVL010010809.1:0-10956 GCA_035578905.1 Stictocephala bisonia
GTTTGTTATTGTTGCGTTTAGTGATTGAACTAATGTATTGAGTTGTAAAGACTTGAGTGATAATCATGTAACGCTTTCGTTATTTGAGAGTGTATTGGAAAGTGAAGTCGTCAGACATCGAAGATGAAACATTCGTGATATTGAATCCAAAGATGAAAACAGTGAAAATGAGGCAATAACTTGTTATTTAGGAGTATGTGTAAATATGTTGCCATCCATTACAAAGCAAATAAGAATGAACGTGACATTTACAAAAACCCTACTGAACTATTGGCGTCTGGTCCGAGTCAAGCTATCACATTGAAGCTGATGGAATAGGGTTAATCCATAACCTCATACTCAGTGACTAGCATATGGTTTTGGTCAACATTCTATATAATTGTCATTTTTTAATATATCATGATGAAAATTTATTACTACATAAAGAATTAGATAACCTACCAGAAAATATTAGTCTTTTGGTTTAAATGGTTTTTTTTTTTTTTACTTGTTTCTTTGAAGTTACTTTCAAAATTCAAATTTTTTTAGTATTTTGACTTATTTTGTTATAGATAACAAATTTAAGAAAAAAATAACCCTATCAAAATCTTACTAATTCTTAGAAAATTTGTTCTAAGAAAATTGATCGTTTTAGTGAATCCTTACAAATTTAACATTTTTCTTAGGAGTCCCAGGGTCAGGTTAGGTATAAAATTGCTGGTGAGCCAATGGTTTAATCCTTGGTTATTTATGGTCATTTAATATGGTGTAAGAATGTTTATTCTGATCCATCAAATAAAAAAGCTAGTGTTTTCCGAAACCCTTACAATTCTAGTGAAAATGTTACGTCACTTTTGGATACACTCAATAATATAAAAATTAGGGGCAATTTTGTAACACTCTTCCAAACAACTGCCGGACTGAAAGGGTTAATAGGTCTATTCTGATCAGAAAGTGTGTGGGTCACATACTCCGTATACAGCTCGCCCATTATGGCGAAGGTGATGACGGACAGGGTGACGATGGTGACCTGGTAGCCAGCACCCACTAGGGCTGAGAACAACATGGCGTTACTGGCAGGACGAAACACGTCGCCATGTACTTGTTTCCATCCGTACTCATCTCCCAGGTCACGTTCCTAAACAATTAATTCACAACATTGTAAACAGATATCGATCATATATATATATTTAAACTTACTCATTTACTGGAGGCCAGTTGAATGGACTGGTCCTTAACATCAGTGACAGAGAAAAGGTGAAATGTGTACTTATAGCCGTGTGCAGTTAGCTGTCAGGTACATTGTGTGTCCCAGCTTTCTACAGTATCTCGTTTTCAGAGTGGTTTTTGGATTGCCATTTTCAAATTTGTCTATATACGAGGGCTGTTTTTTAAGTAAGGGCCGTTGTCCTGTACAACGGTAGTAGTTCGCATTCCTGCCGTAACGAGCGTGCACCCCGCCTCCCGACATTCCTAGCGAACAACTTTATGTCAGTTGCAGCTCTGTAGCTAACCTGTACGCATTACTGTGGAATTTCAAAATGTTTAAGGTAATCGAATCGCCCGCCGCGTGTGAGATTCGGTCGGTGATTCGATTTTTGACTACAAGAAACATGTCGGCTGCTGACATTCACCGTCAGCTTTGTGAAGTGTATGGTACCAAGGCAATGAGTGAAGGTTGTTCGAAAATGGGTCCGATATTTTAAAAATGGCCAAAAATGTCCACGATGAAGATTGCTCAGGCCGGCCCTCTCTGATCACGGAAGATTTGGTTACTGCAGTTGACGCAAAAATTCATGAGGACCGACGGTTCACAATAACCACTCTCTCTATGAAATTTCCTCAAGTGTCCCGGTCAGTAGGCCTACTGTACAAAATTGTGTCAGAAAACCTAAACTTAAAAAAATTGTGCGCAAGATGGGTACCCAAACTCTTCACTGAGGATCACAAAAAAAAGAGATTGGAAAGCTCTTTGACTTTCTTGACCTGCTACGACGAGGAAGGAGATGACATATTGGGTCGAATTGTCACAGGAGATGAAACATGGGTATCCCATATCACTCCTGAATCAAAACAACAGTCCATGGAATGGGGGCACACAACATATCCGGTTAAAGTCAAAGCCAAGCAAACGCTGTCGCAGCGCAGTCATGGCAACTGTGTTCTGGGACAGGCGCGGTGTTTTGCTTGTAGACTTTATGCCGCGAGGAATAACGATTAACTCAAGAAGCCTACTGCGCAACCCTAGCCAGGCTCTGACGCGCCATTCAGAACCAAAGACGCGGCATGCTGGCAAAGGGAATTCTGCTCCTCCACGACAATGCAAGGCCTCACACCGCTGCTCGGACACAGCAAATGATCGACTCTTTTGGCTGGGAAGTTTTGAATCATCCACCGTACAGCCCCGACCTTGCTCCGAGCGATTTCCATCTTTTTCGGTACTTGAAAAATCATCTTGGCGGGAAGCGCTACGATGATGACGAAGAAGTCAAGACGGCCGTGAACTCCTGGTTGTTAGAGCAGGCGGCAAATTTCTTTGAAGAGGGGTTTCAAAACTTAGTTTTAAGATATGATAAGTGCCTTAACAAACAAGGCGACTATGTAGAAAAATAAAGAAAAGTATGTAGATTCTGAAAATAAATGTATTTTGAAAAAAATAATTGATGTTTATTTAAAAAAAAAAAAAAAAAACGGCCCTTACTTAAAAAACAATCCTTGTACTTCATTAGAAATGTTTTATATTCTTGAATAACTCTTTTAAACACTTTAAGAAATGTAAAAAGATGTTACTTTGTGTACAAAAATGCAGTTTGTTACAAGGCAAGAAAGCAAAATAAACAAAGGATTTTTATACGTTCTAGTTGATCAGGGAAACCATCTCTGTGTATCGTGGCACAGTGTTTTAGGAATTTTCATGAAACAGATTAAGAAATTGGAAATAATAAATAAAGAGCATGAATATTTTTTCTGCAATTTCTTTATAAATATAAAAATTCACAGTCTGTTATAAAAGAAAGATATGTTTTCAAAACAAACATCATCAAGAGTTGAGAGTGAGGCTCCGCCTAGATTGGCCCTGTCTCAAGGATATTGGCCAATAAGAAGAGAGTGTCTATGTGGACCCTTGATTTACAACAAGACTAATTCATTGGCATCCCCAGTCAGTCAGTTTGCTCATAAGTTCTGCTTTTTATCGTAAAATTTTTTTTCGGTTGATGCTATGTATAGTGTGACATTATTTTTTAAATACAGTAATTAATTTAGTCTTTAATACAAGAGTTTGCAAACACAAACTCTTGTTAAAATATTATTCTGTAAATAGTGTAATTAGTGAGTTAATCCTTACGTTCTTAAATTTGGATATCCATTTCACTTGTGGCAAAGAACAAACGTGGACCAGTGTTTATAATCAGGAAAAACAGCATGTTGTTCATATATATTTTTATGATATGAATATAAAACACAAACTTGTTAATGTTTTGTGGCTGAACATCAAGCAAGCTGGTTGATGTAGTGATGCAAAAGGTTGCTGAAATGGTTGGTGTTGGGAAAAGTACTGTATATAGTGTTTGTGTATAAAAAACCACTTTAAGGGACTACTGTCTCCTCTTAACAAAAACACATAAAGGCAAACTTATAATACAGAAAAGACAGTTCATCACTACAGCAAAATGTGAACCCTTGTGAATCATCTTATTGTTAATTAATTCCCCACCTCTCTTATGGAATTCAGATTTGGGGTTATGACTCATTAAATACTGCTTACCTGTTTCGATTGCAGAAGAGAGCAATTAGGGTAATTTTTGGCATGAAAACGACTGAATCCTGTAAAGAAATCTTTCGCCAAAACCGCATATTGACTTTACCCTCTTTGTATATCTTAGAATCCCTACTTTTTTTAAAACGCAATCCACAACTCTTTTCAATAGCTTCAACAGACCACAGCCACAACCTCAGAAACAAACATACATTTACCATACCCAAACATAAAACTTCATTTTACAAAAAACATCTGTTATACAATGCTATTAAACTCCATAATTCACTTCCGATTGACTTAAGGAAAGAAAAAAGTTATGATAAATTTAAATGTAAATTAAAGAGACTTTTAGTAGAAAAGTGTATTTACACAGTAAGTGAATTTTATTTATAGATTATTGTAAATAGTAGTTGTAGTTTAATGTATTGACAATTTGCTCATGTACAATTGTATTTATGGCAAATAAATTGAAAAAAAAAAAAAAAAATTTAGGAAAGTGCAGGAATACTATTCAGATGACAAGGCATTTGGAGGCACAGCTCCTGACAGGGTTAAACAAATGTTCCAGTCAACATCATTGGTTTTGTTAATACATATATCTGAGGTACCAAAATGTTTTTAAAATCCTACTGCTGAGATTTTTATAAATTCTAGATTTCTCTAAATCTAAACTCCCTGAATCTTCAGATAAGAGAATCATGATTTTCCAAAAAAAAAGACTACAAACCATGTCGTCAAGTTCCTCGTCTTTGCTGTATCTGGCGTAATCCTTCCTGAGGGTCCTCATCAGGATCATTGACACCAGACCAACCAAAAAGATAACCATCATGAAACTGTTGAATATGCTGAACCAGTGGATCTGTAAGAACCAAATTCTGTTGAATATATATAATTTCAAGTTACTAATTGGATTATATATAAATGGTAATAGTGAAAATACAGTTAAAATTCCATCATATCAAAACAATGTTAGTGGATTGTTAAAAAATTGTAGTACATTGTTAGTTAAATCGATTATTAGAATTTATTCTCTAATATATTCCAATTGACTCTTTCAAGTAATTGTTTTAGTGACTAAAACTATTTCTGAACCTGTATGGGACCAAACATTGATAGATCTGAAAATGAACATCTGCATTTTCTTGATGCCCTGAAAAACTGAACATGCCCAAAATATATATTTCTATAAGGGTTAACTTAGACTAGAGTACACATATTTTTATGATTTTGGTATTAAATAGTTCAAAATAAAATTTTCTTGCTCTTTTATCACCATAAAATGTGGTTTTGGTGTTTTTAAACCGAAAAGATATAAATATATACGAGGGCTGTTCGGAAAGTAACCTCCGATTGTTCACTATGTGGGAAGTAGAGGGGGTTGAGCCGCCATCTTGCGCTGGCGTGCACGGCAGGTCAGAGGGCGTCCAGCTATATGACAGTGAAGGTTGTCCTAGCGCTAGTTTGTTTTCAGTCGCTTGTCGAAATGAGTGCTGCAATAAAAATTCCTACTAGTGTGAAGTGCATCCCGTCATTCAAGTTTTGTGGTTTTCTCGACGAATTTTCAATAGCCATCGAACACCAAACTTTCAGTAGCCTAACCTGTCAGTCACTACCTCGTAGAAAACAGTCAACAAATAAACAATTACGAGAGGTACTCAATAGAACCTATCTTTTTATTTATTTACAAGTACATTAAAACAAGATTGAATTATATTTTGAGTTGAAGAGGAGTTGTAACACTATGTACAGGTAGTGATAACTAAGGATGGGATGGTATCAGCAGTAAACTGAACTGGTAAAATAACGTAATGGTACTTCCTTCATTGGAGGAACAGATGCCTATTCAATGGCTTATTCCTTATCAGACATCCAAAATTTAAACAATTTTTTAAAATATATCGTTCTTTTTTATATTTTTAAGAACTCTTTAGTTGTGATATAAACCAAGATAAGTAATTAATATTAGTCTTACTATTATATAAAAATCTAATGGTGTCTGTGTGTGTGTTGCTCAATCACACAAAAACTACTGAACCCTATTAATATCTTAAATATTGCATGGACATTCTTAGAGTCTCTTGTTAACACATAGGCCTATCTTTATTTTGAAATTCCACCAGGAACCCCCCCCCCTAGGGGTTCTAAGAAGTATCAATGCAACCAATTTGACAATTAATAATTAATTAATAAAAAAATGTATTGTTTATAATAGTTTCATTAACCAGCTGTTGGAATAAATAAAAAAACTTACATAGTTCTGAAGTAAATACCGGACCAAACCTAACCACAACCACAGTAACTAGAAAAGACGGTAGGTATCACGACAAGACTGTGCACTAGACTGTGACGTCACATGGGCAAAATCACCTGGTTTGATTATTCGATAAAATACTGGTAACTAAATCTACCAATTGCATGGAATTATTCAGCTAAATAGTAGGCAAGTTATTTACCACTAATCAGCTGGAATTGTAAACTACGGGAATTAGAACAGTATATTTGTGTTTGTTGTTGCCATTTTGCCCATGTGACATCATAGGAGATGCGCGTGTTCCTAACGTCTTTTTTCCTAGGGGTACCGTGACCACAACACTTGCATTATACAGATGCCAGTAGGTACATGTTTTGTATTACTGAATACAATAAGCACAATATAAATCAACATAAACCCCATACGAAGGACGGGTACTGTGCTAGTAATTAATAAAACAATATTAATCGTTAACTTCTTAATAAAACAATATTAATCGTTAACTTCTTAAAACATAAAATTACTATTAAAAACATTTTTGAAAAACCAGAAACTTTTACTTTTTTCTTTTTAAGAAGGGCCTGAAGTAATAAAGAAGCCTGACTACAGATTTTCATCAATGAATACTTTACTTTTCACTCTGAATGTTTATCTAATTTTATTTTGAGAGTTATTCTGAAATATTAGAAGACAAACAGACTATAGAAGATGAATATTTCAAAAAAAAAAAAAAATCCCAACCAAAATATTTTCAAAATGAAAAAGCTGTCTTGTCTATGGTATCAAGAGATTAAAAATTCTGGATAGTCCAGGAAATCTCGAAGCTTGCCCATCTTTACTTTTGAAATATATGTTTTATTGATAAACTGAAAACTGATTGTGAGTTTGTTAACTCAACTAATTTTGAATAAAAAACAAATGACCAAACACGAGCTTACCCTGTGCTGGAAGAAGTTTGGATCCAAATACTTGTCAAAGCGGTCTTCAAACTTGACTGGTGACGGTTTCCAGTTGACTTCGTACGTGAACGGAATCTTAATACCCAGCTCCAACTTCACCTTGTACTCAGACGTCAAATTCACATCCACAATGTATTTTCCGTTATAACCCATGTCAAACTTCTTGTGTGTCCAGATGTAGTAGTTCATCTGACCATTTACCTCTTCCATTTCTCCAACGATTCCTAGGAACGTTGTACATAAATGTTGAAAATAAACATCATACAATTCTTTTTTTGCCATATTAATATGTGGTGTTATTCTAAGTTGCTATAAAAAGTAATTCATAATTATTTGAATAATTAAGTCTCACAAATATCACACGGATCTAAATCTAAAATGAAAATGGCTCTGCTATGTTAAGGATGTCAGTTGAAGTTTCGAGAAATGTAGTCGAAAATTCATCAGATGTTCAATTCAGAAGAAAATATTAATATCATGTTAACCGAGAAAATTCTAATAATTTAGTAGATTTGTCATCCAATTTTCTTATTACATAAGAGAGAGGTACAATCTTATGCTTAAAATACAAATATTTGCTGGCAAATTCAAATTAATGCCAATAACAAATCTAACAAATTAGTTAGCAATACTTTTGTATAATTACTTTGTCTTTTGTGCAATCTAACTTGGGATCAAATCTACTTATCAAAGAACTCACCCCAAATGGGAAGATCGTCTATGTACATTTGATACCAGTAGTGATTCTTGACAGCATAGATAAATGCTTTTAATTGTTCATCGTTAAGTTGAACTTCACAATATGGAGTTTTGGAAATATCAGCTGAAACAAAAGTATGTTAATTAATTAGTAATACTGTATTCATAACAATGATTTATTATTTGCAAAATACAGACATTTATGCCATTTAAAATTAAATTTGCCACAACAAGCCTTTTAGTATTTTATAGTACTAGAGTTCATTGAATGATGTCGGAACATTACTGAAACAACCAAACCTCAAAACCTTTTTAGTACATAATTGGCTACACCAAAAATGTGCTATGCCGATTCTTTTGTGCCACAAAGAACACTTCTAATGTGGTATATGAGATGGCCTTATCATACATCGTATTGACTTTTCACTGCGGGCCAATACAACGTGACTGATCTGTTATGCTGCAAGCAAATTTTTTATTTTTGTGGAAGTCCAGTCATTTTTTAGAGGAGGAATTAAGTGGTACTTTCTATTCGTACATATTCACATACATAGGCTATACTGAATTTAAAACGATTCCAAAAACAACTTTTGCCAACGTTGCCACTGGCTTTAACAGCTAATTGTATTTAAACCTTAGACACACTTAATATACATATGTTATTGCATTTTTTACGTTTATATAACATTATTAATTATAAATCATTAATTATTTCTAAGACGCCGATCGTCAAGATATGGTAAATGGTCAAGATAGAGGTAAATGAGTGTGATGAGTGTAGATGAACTATTGCAGTCTTGTTACTATCTGAATTCGACTTAGCTCAGAAAGGGCTATTCCAATAGCCAGGGCATCTATGGGAACTACAGCTTTACGTGGAATCCGAACCACGTAGTGTTGGTCTGATTTTCAGCTAACTGGCAAGTTTGACACTCAGTTCTCTTCCGTACACAACATCTGAACCTTGACTACCATCCAACATGGACACCCCAGACTACTCTAGTAGTGTCCACGTCGATGGTGACCACTGAGCGGAAAAACATTTCTAAAGGACTGATGTATTTTTTATGGTATTGTTTTAAAGGATTATTTTATTTTTTTCTGTTACTTTGCAGCCAGCTCTTAGAGTGACGGCACTAAGAATGACGAGATATTTGAGGAAACACGGAAAGTGGTGAAGTAAACTTTACTGTCAAATCACCTTTTCTTCATCTGCTAATTTCTAGTAAGGAAATATCACCGTTAATCTATTAATCTACTGAACACTAGTACATCTATTTAAGTTTGCAATGTTGTCACTGAATTCCTGTCTCATTACAAAAGAATGAAAACCCTTTGCACTCCAAGGGAGCTGGCGAACTCCCTACCAGCTCCTACTTTATGTGTTTGCCAAGTCTATCAACTCCAATGGCCTGCGCAGGCCATGTATGAATCTCTACCAGCTTCAATATAAAATTTGTTTGCCAGTCTATCAACTTCAATGACCTGCAGTCCAAGGCAGACTCCCTACCAGCCTCCTATATTAAGTGTGTTTGCCAGTCTATCAATTCCAATGGTCTGCATGCAGGCCATGGTGGACTCTGCCAGCTTCTATATAAAATGTGTTTACCTGTCTATCAACTCATTGCAGGCCATGACGGACTTCCTACCAACTCTTACATTAAATGTGTTTGACAAGCTATCAACTCAAATGGCCTGCATTGCAGGCCACAACTTCTTCCCTATCAACTCCGATTATTCAGACAATAATCAACAATCACAACAAATAAATTTGTTTAAAATTTGTAAATCATTCATAGATATTCAAAATCAAAACCAGAGAGTACTAAACACAGTTTATGTTATAATTTGGAAAATTATAACTAACAAAATTTGCCTGATGTCATCAAAATTGAATCAACTAAAATAACGCAAATTTATTTATTATAGCACATAGCAATTATCTGTTAAACAACATGGCACTTTGTTTTATTTATTTATTTATTTTTTTTAAGCTGATATTATCTACTATGTAAGTAACAGGTGCTAGTGTTGCAAGTGTTGTTTTTTATGAATATTATCAACTCCAGAGGTAGCAAGCCACCAGACAATATTGGTCTCTAAGTCATAAATGTAGATGGGAAGATAACGTAATATTGACTCTATACTAACAATCATAGTAAAACTCTATTGCTTCAAGCAGTAAAGTAAATAAGTACATTAATAAGCTTGCTTTTATTCCAAATTTTTAAAATAAGGAATATTTTAAACAATTTGAATTCCTTGTTGTTAAACAAATTGATTTCCTTTAAACAAATTGAATAAAACAAAGATTTTGTTTTATTTTTTTTCTAATTTATTACTAAAACTTAGGTTTTTTTACAAATTTACAGAGCATTTTTAATGTTTATCAAATTTATATTAATTTTGTTAGCAAACACTGACATTCAGTGCTGTTTGGTGAGAATTTTAAAGTTCTCTTACAAGAATCTTCCTTAATATCATTATTAGATATTTTAGACTTTGTATTAACCCTAATAGTGGCTACTATATTTAGTCAGTGCTGGCAAGATGTTTTGTGAAGGTGGAAGGTTTTTTACATGGGTAAAGAATATAAATAGAGAGGTGATCGCGTTTAAAGCAGGGTCTCCAACAAATATGGCCGCGTGTGATCTGTGTTGCGGGTAGTGGAAAGTGTTCCATGCAAACGCTTTCCCACTGTGCCACGGCAATTGTTCTAACTGAGAACAGAATATACTCAATGTTCTCACTGGGCTCGTATCGTAGCTCCTCTTTACATCTTTCAAGGACATTTTAAAGCGTTTCTAGAGGAATAGGACTTTTTTTAGTTTCAAGAGCTATTAATATCTGTACTAAAAAGCCCCCCTTCACATCTCATGCTGACGTAGTTACTCTTTACATTCGATGATGCTGGTTAATAATAAGTATCACTTGCTATACCAATGACACCTCGGCCAGAAGAAGCTGTGTTTATTTTTTTTAATTTACTATCAATAGTTGGTAATATTTATTACTAATGTCATACTTATGGGAGAAAAGTTATTTTACAGAATGTTTCTAGCCTTTAGGTCTGGAATTTAAAAAAAAATCCTCTCTCACTAAGCTTCTTGATTAGGCATATATTTTAGAGATTTCGTGATGAATCAGTAAGTGAAATACGCTATTATAAATAGTATAAAAATATAAATGTAATTTAAATATATAAATTTAAATTACATCCGTAGAAGGTAGACAAAAGTCCCCATAAAGATAACATTGAACTAAATTATTATAGTCTTGACACATACATTGTAAGCCTGAGTGTCCAA
>JAQJVL010010810.1:0-10952 GCA_035578905.1 Stictocephala bisonia
TGGTGAGTTGAAAAACTAAACAATTAAAAAGAAAATCTAACACGGTACCGTTCGAGTAAAAATTCACTTCAAGACATCTATAATACAATTAACAACAACAAAAAATAAATAACGATCACTAGGCCTAAACATAACAATAAATAACATAACTTAACCATAGGGACCTAACAACTATAAACTCTAAAAAAATATAACAACAAATAAAACTAACTAAAATAAATAACAATAAATATTAATATAAATAAATAGTAACATCAAAAAAAAATCTTTGTGTATTTTAAAAGTTTTTCTCTCTTTAATAAAAAAAAATATAAGTCCCCATGGCTGTTTCATCAAATCACTGTCCCGTTCACTTTTAGGCCTAGGCCACATCAAACTGTTCACAAACATTTTTCTTCTTCCTCCTTTTTTTTGTTTTTTATAAATATCTCAACAGCAAAACCCCCAGCTCAGCCGCCGGGAAAAAAGACATAGAACGCACTGACCTGAGGACAGAAGACTTCTACCACCAAAGATGTAGAGCGGGTAGAGGGCGACTCCAGGCTCCAACATGGTCCTCAGGCCAGGCTAGCAGTGCAAAAGGTAGACAATCCCCGGACGGCAGGCCGAGGGTGAAACGTCCTACTCAAGGACCCTGGACTGAAAGGTCAAACACAGCCATTAAACACAGTCCAGCCATCACAACAAAATATTACACATAACCACTAAACATAAGGGTGCCTGCTTTAACAAAACTTAACATGAAGAGACAAACAAGAACATGAGTGGAGCAAACAATACAGTGAAAAATTAACTTTAGGCTATGAATAATTATGTAGGAAACTCAGATTTAAAACAAATTTTTATAATTTTATAAATTATAAAAGACGTATATGGAACTAAAAATGACAAACTGAAAACTAGGCTATGGCTACATGAGCAATAGGTTATAACATGAAAATCAAAGGGTACAGCTAGGCTAGGTTATTGGCAAAGAACAAAAAATATGATATATCGGTAACTCCAACTGTAAAAAGGCTCAACAAAACATTATACAGAACTACTATTGACAATAAAGGCAGATATAAAAAGCATTAACGGTAATTAACGGTAAAAAGTAACATGGAGCTCATGGCTCAAACCTAGGTTAACAAAACTAGACAAAGAAAATACAAATTTAACAAAACCCTGAAAACACAAACTAAGCCCCGATTAATATTTTCAATGAAACAAAAGTATTTTCACCAAAAGGGTGATTAGATATTAAAACTTACAAAATGAACACTTACGTTTTAGTTTGTCTAGCCGAACATGTCTATTTCTGCAGGCAGCACAAGACAACTGAACAGCCAGGCCAACCTGACCGAAGCTGCTGGAACACGGAACGAAACGGAACTGGGCCAACGGCCACCAAAGTACGCGAAACGCCGGGCAAAAGCGAATCTCAGGCAGCCCGGCAGACTACGACGGAAAAAACGAAATGTACCGGTCAAATGACCCGGTACATCAGGTATCGGAGCTGGGTAAGATGGTTGTACTGCCATCAAGCTTCACTGGAGGACCTCGCTACATGCATGAGCGTACTCAGGATGCCATGACCTATGTCCGCCATTTTGGTCGTCCAGATCTCTTTATAACTTTTACGTGCAACTCAAAATGGCGAGAGATATGTGAACTGCTCAAGGAAGGTCAGAAGGCTCAGCACAGACATGACTTGGTAGTGCGGGTTTTCTACTTAAAAGTGATGCATTTGATGAAACTAACGAAAGGGTCTATATTTGGAGCATGTAGATGTCACATGTTCTCCATAGAATGGCAAAAAGAGGCCTTCCTCATGTACACATTCTCCTTTGGCTATAAGAAAAGATTAAACCAGACATGATTGACAAAGTTATTTGTGCAGAGATACCTGACCCAGAGCTAGACCCTGCCCTCCATGAGATTGTGAAGTCAACTATGATCCACGGCCCATGTGGTGCTCTCAACAGAAATTCGCCCTGTATGGTTAATGGAGCTTGCAGCAAAAAGTATCCCCGTCCTCTACTAAGAGAAACAGACTGGGGAAGACGGTTATCCTAAATACCGTAGGCGTTCTCCTTCAGATGGTGGATTTGTTGTTGACATCAACGGGGTAAAGCTTGACAATCAATGGGTGGTACCTTTTTAAACCCTGTCCTGTCTCGCACCTTTTCAGCGCATATCAACGTCGAGTACTGCAACTCTGTCAAGTCTATCAAATATATTGCAAATACATCAACAAAGGGTCCGATCAAGCAGCTTTTACAGTTGAAAAATGAACTTGACGAGGTGACAAGGGTACCAGACAGGACGCTACATTTAGTGTCTGTCTGAAGGCTTGTCTGGGCGAATGCTTCTGCTTTCACAATACACGATCGCCATTCCCTGCTCGCAGGTCATGCATCTTGCAAGTTTCATCTTGAAAAACGGGGCAGAAGGAGTTTTATTTAACGAAGAAAATGTCATTGGAAGAGGCTAACAAGCCACCAAAGAAACTACTCTTTTGGGCTTCTTCGATCTGTGCAAAACCGATGCGTTTTGCAAGAACCCTCCTTTACTCTGAAGTTCCGTCATATTTCGTATGGAAAAAAGAATACCTTTTGTAGAAAAAGAAAGGGTAAATCAGTACCAGCTATCCCCGGGGTGAAAAAGTAAATTGAGGCAGGGTATATATTTTTTCACCCTAAAAACTCGAGTGCATTTTCTACGCCTTCTCCACACAAAGTTAAAAGGGCCTACTCTTGAATATTTTAGGAACGAAAATGGAGTGGCCCCAAAACGTTTCAGCTGCATGTACAGCTTTTGGGTTTGCCGAAGCACACCACGGGGGATCGAACACAAAAGAAGCTTCACCCCCCAGATCCCCGCCAAGAAACGCGAATACTTGCCATCATTTGGGTTTTTGCCAAGAAAGTAGCCCTCACTTTGGGGGGAAAAACACCCCGACAGTTTGGGGGACGACAAAAAAGGGGGCGAGGGAGACAGAGTTTGGGGATGTCAACACGTATGGACATTGTTACAAAAAAAGTTTGGTTTTAAAACTCGAAGATTTGGTGTTTTAAATTCTGGCAACCGTCTCCAAAACAAGGCTTCCTACCCACTTTGCGAGAAAGATCCACACTAACAACCGGAACGCCTCAGAGAAATTTTTTTCGATGAAAGTCCAGCCTGGAAAGGGTTTTGCTGTGAATGTTTCAAAGCTGAACAAGAACAACGAATATTTACAAAGAAATTCCTCATTTTTATTTCAGAATCTGGCAACTCTTTTTCCCTGGACGCTCCGGGTGGTACCGAAAAAACATTTTGATAAATTTGTTGTTAGCAAAAATAAGGGTGAGAAAAAGTTGCCATCGCAGTTGCATCCTCTGGTTTGCGCGCCCCAAAACTGCTTGAGGTGGGAAGACGGGCTCTTTCAGCTTTCAAGTTCCTCTCAACCTGAACCACTCAGAAACACCTATTTGCAACATATCAAGACAAAGAAATAGGGCCCCGGTACTCAAAGAAACAGTATTAATTTTTTTGGGACGAGTGTACCAGGGCCCAAAAGGAGGTATAGAGGTCTGGACAGGGACACTTCAAGACATCGGGGAAAACTGAAAAAAAAACGTCAAATGGGGGAGTAACAGTTCTGCTGGGGGGAGACTTCAGGCCAAAAATTCCTGATACCTCGAAAGAATGGGGGCTGATGAGGTGAAAGCTGCCTTAAAGTCCCACCCCTTCTTTATGGCCAAAAAAATAAAATCCTGTCTTTTGGGAGAGTTTTAAACATTAAGAGTTCCATTTGAAATAAAGTTTCATTGTTATTAACTCGAGTTCATTGAGAGTGAGATTTCATTTAAAAGGGAGATTTGAAAAGCAAAGAATTTTCTACATTATTTTAAAAAATGGGTGAGGAAACTGCTAGAAGACATGAAGGAAATGTGCAATCCCCAAAAAAAATTTTTTGTCATACTGTTAGTGATAGAAACACGCTTGACAAGAAAATCCTAACTTAAAAAGCAATGTGAACAATATCCAACATGGTTGAAAGAGAGGGCTTTCTACCCCAACAACGCTCGCAATATAAAAACCTTTCGTTTTTAGAAAAATTGCCTTCTCTTTTGTGGGTATGAATCTGGGGACTCAGGGGTTGAAACAGAAACGCTGTTCACCCCACGATTTTCTCCACACCGAACCTCCCGGGAATTCCCCCTAAAAGTTTTTTCTCTAAAGTCGGTGCTCCAATAAGCTATTTTCCGCAACCTAAAACCCTCCCAAACTCTGTAAGGGTACCAGCTGCAGGTAAAAACCTGCATAAACATGTTATTGAAGCGACAATATTTACAGGCGTTGGTCAAGGAGAAACTGTTTTTTTCCCCAAATTCCTCTATTCCCTCCACTACCTTTTTGCATTCAAACGTCGCAGTTCCCTTAAAAAAATGCTACGCCATGACTTTTAACAAGGCACAAGGGCAAATTTTGAAGAGGCGGGGGTAGATCGAGCAAACTGTTTCTCCCCCTTTTATACTAGCATTTTTTTCTAGAGTAACTCATCTACATCTGGTCCCTTCAGCCAAAAAAAAAGGACTAAAAATGTTTTTTTACAAAGAGTACAAGCACTTAAGAAAAAACAAAAACATCATTTTGGCTGTCCGTATACGTATATCCATCAACTAAAATGTACTAAAAATATTTAAGTACTTGCATATATTAAACAACCTGGGGGGACTTTTTTCCCGGCAGAGGAAGGGTGACTGCCTTCCCAAAAAAAAACTACCCGGGGGGATTGTTTCGGCAGAGCTGGGGTGACTCCCCTTACCAAAAAAAAACTACCCGAGTGATTGTTTGGGCAGAGGCGGGGTGACTGCTTAACAAAAAAACTACCTGGGGATTGATTCGGCAGAGGCTGGGGTGACTGCCTTACCAAAAAAAAACACCCGGGTTTTTAATTAAATGTTTATATATATATATAATATATATAAAAAATTATAATATATTAATTTTTTTTTTAAATAATTGTAAATGGGGCTCTACTCCCGGCCTCCCCTGGGGGGGGAACGGGGATACGCCAGACTCTTTTCTAAATTTTTTAATTCGAAAACCAAGGGGCAGATGTATCGAGTTACAACAAAAAATTATTTCGTTCCTCGGCAAAAATACACAACCCGACATAGGTCCTAATGAGTGTTCCTTAATCAAATCTGTGTGAAGCAGGGGTATTTTCTGCAAGAAATATCAATAAATTAGATAGTTTAAAAATTTAAAAAGGGCAAATAATTTTTTAAATTTTACCCAAACAAATCTAAAAAATCAATAAAAAAAAATCAAATATTTTGAAAAAAGGGGTGACATAAAATGAAACTATTATCTAATGTAAAAATTTTACCGTCATTGGCTTTTATAAAAACCCCAACATTGTCAAAAAAAGGGATAAGAAGGATATTTTATTTCATGCTTCTATCAGTTTTTTCCTTGACCTTACTACACGCTCTTCCTTTTTTTACTTTCTTAAAAAAAAATATGAAAAGTGTTTTACTGTTAAAGAAAATAAAACAAAATTTTTATAATATTAAGTTTATTTAATTCTTATATAGCCAAATTATTTTATAACACAATAGATTCTATTTCCCCCTCTCTATTCCATATCCGGTTTTTATGTGGTTAAATATAATTGAAAATTTAAATTTTACATTTTTTTTTTTTATTTAATCTTAAACGAGAAATTATTTAAAATAAGCTAATATTTAGAACTAAATAGGTTTAATTAGATAATATTACTTAACTGGCCCCATTTTACGGAAAAATTTTGTATCATATGAAAATTTAAAAACGATAGAAAAAACCCCCTTGAAATGCAAAGTAGGTAGTTAGACAAACTGATCTTGTACATAGTAACCAAGCCTAAGGCTCGGGACTTTGACCGGGGGTTTTTGGTTTACTGAGGGAAGGAACGCTCAAGGCCATTCCTAGATCTTTTCTGAGGCCATTCACCTTGGGTTTTTTTGTGCTCCCCTGTTGCCCTACTAAAATGGATTACCGTCCTATTCCAAGCGGCTTAGCCAGTTAAAACTTTTTTTCACCTGACTAGCTACCTTTTCTTTCTCGAGAGATCGTCTCCCAATATTCTCCTTATCCTGAGCTTTGCACTCAATTACAGGCCTTCCAAACCCCGGCAACTGGTGTCTTCTCTGTAGAGACCGATCTTTGCCAGAAGTTTCCTTGTATAATAATATACGCAATCACTTAACCTGATGTAATTCCGATTCATGGTGGGAGTGTTTGGGGAGCGTAGGGTTTAGTTCCCCCACTAGAGATTGTGCAAAGACCTGGCCGGAAACCACAGCCACCACTTTGGTGACGATTCTCACCAAGTTTTTATTTCAGTCTTGGAGTGGTAAATCCCAAAGCTACAACTGTTAGGGGCCTTCAAAAAGATCCTCATTTCCCCTCCTAGCTAGGGGGCAGCCTCTCGTTGCCTGTGAGGGGCCCCTGTTCTCGGGAACCAACCTCAATTGTTCATTATTAGGGGGGCCAATGCAGACAAAGTTCGAAAAACAGCCCCAAATGAGTCCTGAGCTGAATTGGGAGGGGTCAAGTGCTTTTAAAATATTTGAATGTCTGACAAATGCAGAATGTTTTCCTATTATGTTTGCTAGCCCCTGTTTTGGGGGGGAGCAAGGATGGCACCCTGGTAATCGTACATACCTCCCCCTACTGCCCCATAGGCGATCCCCTAGAGGGACCGTAACCCCCAAACCCCCCCGAATTTAGCCTGGGTTGGAGACAGCGCTGGCTTTTTAAACTGGCCCGAATAGGAAGTAATTATCAATAATTCCCCTTGCCCCTTTTGGTTCACTCCATTCTTTGGGTAACAAACTACCCCATAACTTTAGTAATATGGGGGGGGTAAGCAAGTAAGGACATGTGCCACTCCTTGAAAGTTGCATATTTTTATTTGATGGTTTTTATCCCAATCTCCACGAACAAACAACTATGAAAGTAAACCCTATAAAAAAACCCCAATACACTTCAGACTATTTTACTGGGCCCATAAACACACAAGGAGATTTTTACTTTTTTCTGAAACATGAGGACACTACATACTTGGTCTACGTCTTTACCCTGGAAAAACCCCCTTTTAGACTACAGTAAACTAGATATACCTTCAATCCCCCTAGTAATACACATTGATTGAAAAATTAAAATTTACTCCCAACTCCTTACCCCAAAAGGTCTTAAACTAAAATGACTTTACAAAATGGTCCCCCCCCAAACAATAAATTGCGATTTTTTATTTGCTACCAAAAACGTTGACCTCGTTTTGTTAATTATATCGTTTGAAGGACCGTAAACGTCTTATGTTTGTAAAGTATGTGGGAGAAACCCTAACAATATTTAGTCACAGGGTGTAGAGTGATCCCAAAACGAAGTTCTTACTGATCAATGTTATAGTGGGGTGGTGGGAGAGGGCATTATTTATCATGGGTTTCTTGTAGGGTTTTTACAAGGATAAAACCTTAGTTCATATATATTTGAACAAGATTTTACGTAACGAATATTAAGTTCAAATATATTTATAATAAATAAGTTTTTTTGAGCAGTTTTGTACACTTTGGAAGACTTTAGAAATAAGTATTTTTTCAGAGGAAATGTCTTTTAGATATTTCAATAAAAAAAACAAAATAAAAAAACTAAGAATTTTAAAAAAAAAAACTGCTCTCACTTTATTCACATTTTAATAACCAAATATAAAATAATCTATCAACAAAATAGAAGTAATTATATTTTGGGAAACAACAATAATTAAAATGGCTTGTTAAATGAAATTTTTCCTTGAACCGATCTCCAATTTTGTCCCGATTTCCTCACGTTCTTTTTCATCTTCCGACAGAGGTGGGATTTCACGAGCTATTAAGTCCCTTTATCGTGGTATATGCATTATTACCACCAGGCTTCCTCAAGGTAGGGCTGACTTGGTATTTCATAGCGAGGTCTAATAAATTACATATATTTACAAATAAATAAAAAATATATTTTTATACTTATTATTACAAAGATTTTTTTGCATATAACGAAACAATATTTTTGCTTTCATTTAAAACCCCATTAAATAAATAATTGTACATTAATTTTTTAGTTACTAAAAATTTAAACTACCGTTTTTTGTTATTAGTTTTAAAAAACAAAAAAATAACGTCTTTCAACTTGTAACTATCTTTTATCTTTAGATCGAATTTTAATTTTTTCATCCCTTTGCATCTTTGGGTTTTGATTGCAACAATTAATTCATTTTAAAAATAGCAAATTAAGTACTACTTTGAAAAGTGGACAAAGTTGGGAGGATAACCCAAAGGGTTTAAATCACACTTATCTCTGACTTGGGTTTTTTGGATGAATTTAAAAATAACCAACACTGAAAACAATAAAATTAAATTTTTTTGTTTAATGACTGATCTTTTAAAATGAAATACAAATAAAGTCTCTTATTTAGGGTTTTTTTTTTTAAAAAAGCTTTTCTATTTGTTGAACTTTCCTTTATGCCTATTATTTAAAAAATATTTTATAAATAAATTAAAATTTTTGTACTGCCAAAATTTTTTCCTCCCCGACAAAATGAAATAAAATTAAACTCTATGTCCTCTAATTTGAATTTAGGGGTAAAAAAATAATAAAATATAAATGAAAATGAAAAAAAAGAAAAAAAGAAAAAAGCTTTTATTTCTCTATAAAGATAAAAATAAATATTTATTAGGGAAATAATAAAACTCTTTTAATTTGAAATATTAATATAAATTGTTGGGGGGAAAAATTTCTGAATTATAATTTAAATTTTTATTTTTTTTAATAAATTTTGTAAGAACACTTTCAAAATAATAAGCCTGGTCCATTAGGGAAAAATTTATATTTACTCTAAATTAATTAAAATAAAAAATGAATAATTAAATAAAAATAAAAAAAAACAATTAATTGTTTACAGGGCTTCCAAAGTATTTAAAAACCCTCAATCTGGGTTAATTTTATAGATAATAATAATTGTTGTATTTAATCGATTTTTAAAATTTAAAAAAAAAGTTTTTTAAAATTTTTTAAAGGGCAAAGCATTTCGAATCCATTTTGAGTAAAACTTTTATAAAAAAATAAAAAATTTGGGGGCTATACGTAACAGTAAAGAATGAAAAGTTTATTAAAAATATTATTGGTTTGATAAAAATTTTTTTAGTACATATAATTTTTGTCTTTGTTTTTGATAACTTTTTTCGTATGTGCCCTTTTGGACCTCACTCCAGCTTTTTTCTGCTTTTTCCCGCAGACGACCTTAATACGGGACTGCGCATTTTTTGGGATGGGAGGAGGCGGGGCTTTGGGGGCTACAGAGGAGGTTACGGTGGATATGGGGTTACGAGGGGGATATGTGGGGTTTTTGGAGGGTACAGGGGGGTATATGGGGGGTATGGAGGCTACAGGGGGGGAAGGGGTTATGGATATGGCGGGGGTTATGGGCGCCATTATGGATAACGCCTTCTCCAACCAATTCAAAATATCATCTGTGTGCTCTCTTTGGTAAAACCTATTGAATTGATGAAAAATGTAATATTAAAAAAATTTACGGGAATTTTTAGTTTAAATTAAAAAACATTTGTAAGCCAATTAAAAAAAAACCCAAAATTTTTTACTTAAATTCCAATAAATTACAGTTTTCAAAGTTGTTTTTTAATTTTTTAATCACTTTGATAATTTCAAATGGGTATTGATTAAAAAAATTTATTTTTTCGAAAAATTTTTAACTGAACGTTTCCTAAACATTTCATTTTGTCAAATGATTCACAATAACCTTTTGCTGTTGTATTATCTGAAGAAAATCAGGCCTCAAGGGTTTTTAAACAAAAGTTAGCCTCATGCAAGACCAAACCAATCGCGCAGGGTAGTAATTACGTCATGGGGGGCCTCATTTTGTTTTTTACGCATTCACTGCCGTAAAAAAAAAAAAAAAAACCGGGAAAAACCAAATCATAGATACCGTGGGGTTTATTAATTTTTGATAAGGGTTTTTTCACTATGATTGGCTTTTTTGAAATTTTTTTTAAAAAGAGGCCGCCTTTTTCTTAACCTTACTCTCCCATTTTCCCCATAAAAGATTTGACTGTCGAGGAACTATTTAGACAGTAAGGGGGCGAAACCCGTACAGGAAGGGTGATTAATACTGATAAATATTTTTCCCTCCAGGCCGGATTCGAAACCCTTTTATTTTTAACCCAAGCTCAAAGTCCGTGCCCGAGACCGCAGACCACCGACTCAAAAAATTTTTGTGAATTTAAATGAGTAGTGAAATCCTGAAGTGAGGGGTGCCGTTTCAGTTTGTAAAAATAGCCTATAAAATTAAAAAAGAAATTTAAAAAAAATTCCAAAAAACTCTTGAAAACAATAAAGTAATGTTTTTAAAGTATAATTTTTTAATGTTTAGCATCTGTGTTGGAGCACCGAAAATAATAAAAAAAGTAAGTAAAACTCTGTGGTCGGAGGGTTTCCCCCCTGACGTCACAACCCCGCTTTCATAACCATATGAAATGAGACAACCGTTTTATAGGAACCTTGTATAGCCTAACCCTGCACTACATAACAAGATAAAAAGGACATTTTAGTTTCAAGTAACCATGCATTTCGTTATTGCAAGAAAAAAAGTGGTTTTTGTCAGTAGGAACCATAACCACAGCTTCTCAAAAATAAACAACACAATATTTCTACAACAGTTTTCAAATTTACTACATCTACAGGTAAAGACCAAAAATTTAAACAATATGTAATCAATGCCTACACTAGAAGGTTAAAAGGAAAAACTTTAGTAATTTAAAAAACTTGCACAACATTAATAGGCAAAAAGCGACACTTTTTGTCAAA
Source organism: Stictocephala bisonia (assembly GCA_035578905.1). Classification (NCBI taxonomy): domain Eukaryota; kingdom Metazoa; phylum Arthropoda; class Insecta; order Hemiptera; family Membracidae; genus Stictocephala; species Stictocephala bisonia. The sequence goes on from JAQJVL010010810.1 coordinate 10,873, forward strand.
GGTGACCATTCAATGCAGGGTTCTACATAAGAAAAACAACCTTTATTCCACGATATCTAGTTCAGGGCATCTAAAAGGTA
>JAQJVL010010811.1:0-10947 GCA_035578905.1 Stictocephala bisonia
TTGGGGCAGGTGGATCAATAACACTGTACGTGTATGGGATGATTGGTGGGTCAATACTGACAACCTTAATTGTCAAAACACTTCATGGACAATACGTTATTAAAAGTGTAAGATTTAATTCATAAAACACACGAGAACAATAAATATTTTCTTTACAGTTTTAACATACTGAATAGTCTAACTTTGATCTAACTATGTTATTTAATATAAAATAGTTTAAAACAATCTCAATTTCAATGTTTTCTAATGTTCCTCCTGAACACCCCAGACTATGACAAAACATTTAATATGCAGGTCGTTCATGAGTTGTGAGTGAACTAATATTAAACAGAATATAATTTTTTAAGACCTAACTCACTGTTAGTAATGGTTGTTGATCCTTGATGTGAATGCCACCTATGTCAATAATGTTGCGCGGAAGAGGGCGACTCTGGCTGAGAGAAAAGTGGCTGTTAACAAGGAGCAGAGAGGAGTTCTTAGTCACATCCCCCACCCAGAACAGAGGCTCCTTGAAGTAATTTTCAGCAAGTTGTTGAATACTTGGATTACAGAAAAAGTTAAACATTACTGTAGCACAAATGAGAACAATTGTGTTTGAAAGTCTTTCTAAGAATGTCATTGCAGGTGGTAAATCCATCAGAGTTTGGAATATAAGAAGGATCATTAGGGATTCCAAAGATGTCAGGAATCCATGGAAGAGTAACACTTGTAACTATGGATACTAAAGAGGCGTTCAGTTTGTTCACAAAATTTACAAAACATTCCCCTACAAACATTTCAGTTATTACCAAGTCATATTTTTCACGTATATAGTCAAAAAACCTTAAAGCAGATTTCTTAAATATACTATCACAATTATCAATTGTAAAGTTCATAATATAATACATTTTTTTAAATGGTTTGACTACTGGTATTTTTAATGAATCAAAGTCAAAATTACTAAAGTAAATCTGCCTCCCAACGGAACAATCTATGTCTGTGAAGTTTGCCAGAGGAGTCTTCTGTGGAAAGTTGGAGAAGACTGTTAGCTCGTGACCTATAGCAGCCAAAGCCTGAAGGAGCGGCTCCATGACAATGTAGTGACTCTTGTCAGAATGCGTGGAATAATGAGTGGAAGAATTGCTAGAATGCGGGTGCAGTTCCCAAATGATATAAGAAACAGGACTCCAATGAATTCTCTCATCTGTTAGAAAATTCATTTTTATTTCAACATCTAAGTTTTTCCTGTCAAAATAGGTAATTGTATAGATATCTCTGATTTTAAATTATGCTCAAACATTTATTTTAAAAAAATGTCTAACTAAAATTGGAACTATCTTTTTTTTAAAAAAATCCTCAGTGATAAATATTGATGACACTCACAGGCTACATGAGACGCTAGGTCTGTGTAATCTCATGGGAGCGGACACTTCACAATAGTAATTTCACACCATTCGTAAATTAGACAAACATTACACCCACGACAAAAATGTCACTAAATTGCTATGGCAGAGATGGGTACCAAGCCAAGCTTGTATAAAAGTTCACTAAAATTTGGGGAATACCAAAATAGAATAGATTGTAGTGTTTATTTGAATAAACGTTTAGTGAAGAACTGAAGGGTGACAACATTTGTTACACACTGTATTGTTTTACATATAGACTTTAATGCTAATATACTACTGACCTCCTTCCAAAAACGGTGAACTTTGATGAAACCTGTATGTGATTCTCAGAACCAATGAGCAACAGGTTATCACTGCTCGTACTGTGGACCTTTTTAAAACAGGTGCTCATAGTACTGAAGAGATTTTATCTATATTTTTAAATAATTATATTTTCTTATTAAGTTTGGTGATTCCTCATGAAACTTAAAGAATACATTTTCTACTACTTTTTCTTGTCAATCTATCGTTACAAAAATAAAAGTGATTTTTTTTACAATATTTTTATTAGGATATATATACTACATCAGTTTATATAACCTATATAAATTTTGCCGGACATAAACTTATGTTTTTTTTATTACTTGTCTAAATGACTTTAGTATGTTTAAATATTTTTAATGCTTAAATTATCAAGTTGTGGTTCTTAAAACATTAGTTTATTTACATATCTACAACAATACCAAGGACATAAGTCTTAAAGTTACTTTTTTCTAACATTTCATAATCTATTCAGTACATTTAATCATTGAACAGGTTAAAAACTGTATTAAGTTTTAAATGTCATGAGAAAGCTGTAATTTGCCACGTATTTTTTATGTGCCTGGGTAAGTCTTAAGAATCTAAATAATGTAAATATATTGTTCAATCAAACCTGGGATTTATAAATATGATATTTTATTACCCCTGCACCCACACCCATGTGGTTGAGAAAATGTCTCTTCAGCTACGCCACAAACTGAGTCCGATTCACCATTATTTTTATATCATTAGGTAAAGAATTCCAGGCCTGGCAGGCAGTAACTGTAAATTATTCAGTGACATTTCCAGTTCTGTAGTGAGATATTCAGAGGGTGGAGTTGCTCGAACTATCTACCTTGCACTTCTTTCTGATACAAATATTTTGGTTGGCCAGTTTCAACAATGGTAATACAGTTATTTGATACAGTCTTATGTACCTGGGTTAGGTAAATAATATTTTTAAACTACCAAAGACTCAAGGTAACATTTTAATGAGAATTATCCGTCATCAAAAACCTCAAGTAGCTAAACTGTTACAACATGACTTTTGAGAAGCACATTCATTGTAGCATGAAGCACATTCATTGTAGCATGAAGCACATTCATTGAGAAGCACTAGTAGATTAGACTATTGTATGCGACTAACGGTTTCTGTATAAACATCTCAGACAGACATACAATCATTGTACACTCACTCTATTACTTGAATCTTTGTGAGTTACTAGCCTGGGGATCCCCTTAACTATAAAATACACCTTTTCAAAAAATAAAATAATACGAAGAGAAAAATCCACACAAAGGATTTTGAACTTTTTGTATATTTCACAGCACAAAAAATAGCATAAGATCACTTATTTTTTTCACCCCATAGTTTGAACAAATTCTCCCAGTTCCATGAAAAAACACTTTAAATGTTTCAAGGAAAACTTAAAATAATTGTTAAAATTTTATTTGATGTTATATCCCATATACGAGGGTCGTCTCAAAAGTAAGTTACACTATTTTTTTAAAGCCGTTCTGTTGGCGCCAGAAGTCTGGGAGTCGCGGAGTATTTGCGTCTGGGCGTAGTGGCAGCACTGTAAAATTTCTATGCGCGTGCGTCGATCGATCGGCCAGTCAGACTACAGGCAATATGGAGACACCACTTGTTCCTACCGCCGATTGTGAAATTCGCGCTATTATTCGTTTTTTAACAGCAAAAAATAAAACTGCTACTGAAATTCATCATGAGTTGTGTAGTGTTTATGATGAAGGTGTGATGTCAAGGCCAATGGTATCTCGTTGGCGTCAATCATTCATTGAAGGACGGACAACACTGCATGATGAACAACGAAGCGGCCGCCCCTCCACTTCTCGCGCGGCAACTGTTGTTGAAGATGTCAGAAAGGTCATTGACACGATCGGCGCCTGACTCTTGACGAAATCCTTTGTCAACTGCCTTCTAATGACAGTTGATTAGATTCGATCGAATAGTGACTGGGGATGAGACCTGGATCCATCATTGGACGCCTGAATCGAAAAGACAGAGTATGGTATGGAAAGGAAAGGACGAACCAACACCAAAAAAAGCGAAAGTTGTGGAATCCGCTGGAAAAATCATGGCGACGGTTTTTTGGGACAACAAAGGTGTGTTATTGATCGACTACCTTCCTCGTGGGACTACAATAACAGCAGCACGGTATTGTGAACTTTTGGAACAACTGAGAAGAGCAATCCAGAACAAAAGAAGAGGAAAGTTGACGAAAAAAGTTTTTTTGTTCCATGACAACGCTCGCCCACATGCTGCTCGTCAGACCCAAGACCTGCTCACAGATTTTCGATGGGATGTTTTTGGACATCCACCTTACTCCCCCGACCTTGCACCAAGTGACTTTCATCTTTTCCCACACCTCAAACAACATCTTGGAGGTCGGCGCTTCGCAAATGACGATGAGCTGAAAGAAGAGGTTGAGAGTTGGCTAAGCAATATGGCGGCAGAATGGTATGATGAGGGACTGAAAAAACTGTTACCACGTTACCAAAAATGTTTAGAAAATCATGGAAATTATGTAGAAAAATAAGGTTAACTTGTACTTTTCAAAATATATCATTTAAAATATTTTCTGATGTTTTTTATACTTTTAATAAAATAGTGTAACTTACTTTTGAGACAACCCTCGTACTACACCTTTCATTTATTTAAATTAAAACTATCATTTTTTAATAGTAATCTAAAGTGTAAGCTAAACCGTTACAATGTACTAATCAAAATTCAATAGTAGTAACACTTTTATAAGTTAAAAATTTTACTAAATGTCATTTTTTCTTGCAAATTGGGATATTAGATAAATTAAATATTTATTATTAACAATAATGTATTGTTAAGTTAGGAAATAAAATTAATCAATTTTATGATGACAGATCAATGACCAACAATACCTAATTAACTATACAAATAAAAAATACCATAGTTTTATAAATAACAAATTCTATAATCCAACTAAAAAAACTGAAAACGTATGGGATGGTAAGAAATAGGCTGAGTCTTTGTTTGAAAGATTGAATTAAGCTTTATTTGTTCTTGAACTTTTCCGAACATTTGATATAATACATTTATTTTATTTATACTGTATATGTAAAAACGAATGTATGTGTGTTAGTCCTTCATGCATTAGTAAACCACTCATCAGATCGCCATGAAACTTTGGGAAGTTATAGAGTTAACTTCCGGAAAGTTATATGGCATGGTTCATTCACTTCCAACTCAAGGGCTCCACCCAAGTGTCCTTTAAAGTTTCACCGATAATGTAATGGAGTTACTTTATTTATTTGACACCATAGACTGTTAGATAAAAATAAATAAAATGAACACATTTGAAATAGGCTAAGTAATGCTTATTGAAATTTAACATTTAAAATAAATTAAAACATTAATGTTTATGTTAATCGCATAGCAAGGTATCGGTAAACAGCTATCACACAGTTTAATTCGGTTTGTGCTAAAGGAAAACAATAATAAATTATTCACTTGGCCTATATCACAAAGAAGAAAGAAATAGAGGTTGCTTTCTTATGGCCGTTGCGGACGCTTAATTAACAGTTATAAATACATTTCAACTAAGGTACATCTTTATACATCTGTAGTAATAATTTTGTTTCAAGTGCTTTGTTCACTAAGTGATTAAAAAACAACCCTAATAGATCTATTGAGCTGTAACTTGTTTATTAATGTGACATTTTAACCGCTCGTCTCTTATTGAACCGGACAAAGGCTCTTCTGTTTCCTACAGCCAATCAGTTTATTACTCCTTGTACAACTCAAATAATAAGTGGATTCAAGTTGCACATGCTCTATCCAAACTGGAAGATCAATTTAAAATGTATTAACTTAAAGATGTTATTTGCCTAATACTCAGAATCAACATAGCAGTTCTCCACTGTTCATCATTAAGACGCTGATCATCAAGATATGGGCGGATATAAGGGGCGAATAAGTGTGATGAGTGTAGATGAACGAGTGTAGTCATTGTTACTAACTCAGGTCGACTGTTTCTCAAAAAGAGCTATTTATTAACAGCCTAATAGCCAGGGCAACTAAGGGACCTACAGCTTTATGTAGAATCTGAACCACGTAGTGTTGGTATAATTTTCAGCTAACTAACAAGCCTGACTCAGTTTTCTACCTTACACAACATCTGAATCTTGACTACCACCCAACATGGACATCACAAACTTCTCTAGTTGTGTCCACATCAATGGCAACCATTGAGCAGATGCCATGTCGGTATTAAGAGAACTGAGCATAAAACCTATCGCCTACAATTTCCTTATCACTTTGTCCCCAAGTAGCTGGGTTAAAGTACTACGCCACCAGTGCCAACTTCATGAACTAATCATGACTTATAATAGAAACATTAGTGGCAAATTTCAAAGAAATAATACAAGACACATGCACTACAGTACAATAAATTCTCAAATGATTGACTTGATTGTTCCTGTGCTGGCAGTCAAGGTGTCAATTAAAATAACTAAAAACTAAAACATGGCTACAAAATCATATTCACAATCCCAAAGTATTTTAATCTATCCAATCAAAAATCCTTAAAAAATTATTTTTTAACGATTTTAGAATATTTTAATAAATAATTATTCATGACTAAACTAAATAATTCTGAAACTATCAAACATTAAGAAAAATATTCAGAATAAAGTCTGAGATGTTTATATACTTATTATTAAGACACTGCATCAAGATATGGGTGAATGAGATTGATGAATGTAGATGAACCATTCAGTCATTGTTTCTAAGGCCAACCATTCCCTAGAAAGAATCATTTATTTATAGCCCAAATGCCAGTGCAATTAAGGAGCCTAGATCTTAGCATGGAATCCAAACAACATAAGATTGGTCTGATTTTTAGTTAAACAAGTTTCATTCTCAAATGAAGGGCTCTTCCCTAGGCAATATTTAAACTTAAAGTGGTTTATATACCTGCATTCAAGTAATCCAAGTCGTTGCTTCTGCAACCGGTTTCAAGTCATCATGAGAGTCATCTTCAGGCCGTACAAGGATGTAATAAAATGTGATCACTTCATATGAAGGTCGTCACGAACACATAACGAATACGGACACTACGAATATACGAACACATAACAAAACACTTAAAAACGTTGACATTAATTAACAACTAAAAATTCGCGACGCGTGCCGGAATTGGAGAGTCTAGACTACGCTCCAGCCCGGCACGCGTCGCAAATTTTTAGTTGTTAATTAATGTCAACGTTTTTAAGTGTTTTGTTATGTGTTCGTATATTCGTAGTGTCCGTATTCGTTATGTGTTCGTGACGACCTTCATATGAAGTGATCACATTTTATTACATCCTTGTACGGCCTGAAGATGACTCTCATGATGAGTTGAAACCGGTTGCAGAAGCAACGACTTGGATTACTTGAATGCAGGTATATAAACCACTTTAAGTATTGAACAGTGATCCGGAGGCTAATCCCAAAAAAAAAAAAAAAAAAAAAAAAAAAATTTAAACCTGGCTACTACTCAACACGGACACTTCAAATTTCTATAGTACTGCCAACATCATTGAGTGGATGCCATTTTGGTGCTAACAACACGATAACAAACCCTATCACCAAAGTTCCCTAGAGTGGCTGAATTACAACACTATACCAGATTATAATATTGTAATATAGAACGAAACAAGGTGTAAATTTGCTCTTAAACTAACTTAATTTAAAGCAGTTATATGAGAATAAATTGTTTGTCAACCTAGTATTTAATTGTAACAAGTAGGCAAAAGTCTGTTATAATTTGTATGGTAGATATTACCAACTTATTTTACATAAGGAAACCAGAGCTAAATTAATTATAGTACCACTCACTCATAATTAAGCTTGAACATTAAAAAAAGCTCATGAAAAAGTACTTTAGTTGAAGAAGTTAAATATTTGGTAAGTAAAAATAAGGCAAGTGTAAAAACTATTTAAATGTGTACTAAATAAAAAATTTCTTTATTTGTTTGTAAATTGTTCAATAAACTGTGAATAAACTTCTCTTAGTTCTTTTGAAGCAGGTACATAGTGACCTCCGGGATGTAATACCAGCTGACCATTGATGAATATATCTAATAACAATTGGCTTCGATCTGAAAAAAAGAAAGATTTATAAGGTATCTTGTGTAACAGTGTATTAAAGATTTAAACTGGACGTTTTAGCTTTAACTAGTGGAGCACTAACACTGTAACTTAAAATAATATAACATATTTAGTAATATACATGAAACTTGAAATACATTGTAATTATAATACTGATAATATGATACTACATTAATATATACACTAACAATATACATTCATATTTTTAAGATACAGCCAAAACAATTGGTACCTAGTTACTGGACATAAAAATCTATTTAACACATAAACAGTAACCCGCTACCTCCTTAGGGAGACGTCCCGCTAGGAGTCGGAAGAAAATCTTTAATGTAAGCATACCATTTTAAAAGTATTAATTAATAGAACATCATGCCACAAATTAGACCTCAAAAGGTTAATTCTTAACAAAATGGCGGCGCTTAAAAGTTTCAATACTAATCTTATGTGCATGTTCAAGAATGGTTTAATTTTATGGGAACCGTATCAGATGAAGCGATAAAACTTCACACATGATTACTGTACACAAACACCTACTTTAAGATGTATTCAGTGCCCAACTATTCTTCCATGGGAATGATCCACGAGGAGTCAGTAGAACAATTTTAATGTAAGCATTGCTTGATATGCACATCATTGTAAAAGGCTGGTCAAGCACAGAATAATGCCGCAAACCGCACTTCAAATGCTTTATCCGTTAACAAATGGTGGTGGTTAAAAATCGTTGAACAGCCACCATATATTATTTGTTATCGATTATTTATTAGAATTGATTGTATAGTAATGCAGTGTTTAACAAAGAATATGACGATAATTTAGATAATTACAACTCAGGATGGATCAATTCTCAATAAAGTTGATTTTTCTCTTCTGGTTCCAGAAAACGATAACCAAGTTTAACAATGTAAATGTTTTTGACTTTAGGTAAACAACATGACCGTTTTTATGAATGAGAAAGCAGAAATGCAGAAGGAACGTACATTTTTAGACTTATAACGTTAGGATTGTTAAATACAGTAGAACGTTATTATAAAATACTAATAGGGCTGAAGGTTGTCTACTATATAACTTACAATATAACAAGTAGTTTTTATAGAGGGTGAATGAACACATATTAAAATACAATCCTTTAGTTTGATATGAATATATAGTATTTATTATTTATAGAATATAGAATGTAATGGTAAAAAATTACTCAACTGACCATAAAACACCAATGTCATGCACTACCCCTTCTAAGCTGTAGCGCCTGACGTCCTTCTAGCTTTCTAGCTGCATTTCAGAATCAGTTAGACTGATCACCTAACTTGATATTTTCTGTTGTTGTGGCACACCTTTAACAGTTCGATACCCCTGAAAGACAGCAGACGTTTATATTGCCTTCAACAATGAAGGGGCTGCGATAATCCCAGTAGCTGGTGAAAGTGTCTATGTGACTGGAAGCACTTAGCATGTCTGCCCAGGTACCTGATTTGGGCTGAATCTGATAATATCTGTAGGCCTTACTGATGTCTGTAAGCCTTGTAGAGGTTGTCCTTTGGAAACTTAGGCGGAGTGAACATCGTAGCTACCCTATTCTCTTCTCTTCTGAGGACTTATGCATATTTATGAGAAGAGGTAAGGCCGATTAAGATTAATTATGATTAAAAATGTATAGGCTTGTAATTGATCTGTATTCATGAATTTAATTGTTCTTCTAAATTTCTAAAAGTGTTGCCATGAGTTTCTAGAAGCCTTTTTGAGACCATCCAATGCATGCATGGAAAACTATCATCAGGAATAGGAAAGTTAGTAACATTACTATTGAGAGTAATATTCTGCTTTAAGGTGTGAAAATTGAGTTATTGTAATTTGTACTTGTTGTGCTCTAGCGATTGGGCTGTCTTTAATAAAGTTGAGGTTAACTTCAGATTATATTTCAACCTGGAAATAGATCCATTCACCACTGTGTTTTTGCACGTTGTCAACACAACATAAATATGTAGGTTTCACATAACCAGAATGTAGCCAAAAAAAGTTTTACTTTTTATTGGGAAGAATAATTTACTACTGATTTCTGTAAACAATGAAATAATTTGTGCTATACATTATATGTTTATTAATCAAATGAAACTTAAATACCCTAATATTTAATAATATCAGAAGCCATCGTGATATATATTGAGTGATTGTTATTTTATGAGCTGCAGTGTAAACAGGTCTTAAATGTAATTGTTACTTGAAGAAATAGGAAATTAGAACAGTATATTCCTAACTACTTTTAAATGACTATTACGAAATGTTGTATGTTAAACTGTCCAACATTAATTTTTTGTTAAATTTGGTTTCCAACAAAACAAACTCATCACACATATTCCTTAAGAAGGAAAAAATTCCTAAAACATTATTTATCTTTCCCATCAAATTAGCAATATGCTTTTTCCAATTTAGATCTCTATCAACAATAATTCCCAGATACTTTATACATTCATCCTCAAGTACTTCCTTACAGTTTATCATACATTCTGTATCACTGCACAAACAATCAGGCCATTTAAAACGTATTCTACCCTCAACAGACTCATTAGCTCTCAAATTGAAATTAATAAACTTTGTCTTTTCCACGCTTAGTACCATATTATTTTCTAGGAACCACCAAACAAGTCTACATAGATCGTCTTTCATCTGTAATTTTATTTCATTTCTATCGTCCGCAACATAACATAGGTCATTAACTCTTTCCACTCAAGTGGCGGGGCAGCCCCGCCACGCAACTTACCGCACTAACTCCAATGTCGGGCCGGGCCCGACGTCTCTATAAAAACGTTCTATGATTGTATTTAGACTGACGTAGTTACATTATTGACCGCTAGGGTTGTTGTTTGATATGTGCTGCTATATGTAAATTTTTTCGGAACCGTTTGAGTTTAGTATCGGTAAACAAACCTCAGAAAATGTAATGTTTGTCGTCTGTGGCTGCTCTGTAAACAGCTGGCTGACTGCAACAGCTATCTGCACTCACTTTGTTCCTTCATATGTTATCGTTCGTAATGAGCTTATAAAACGCATTGTTGTTGCTAGGTTATCGTTGTTGTTTTACTGTTTATTCATAATATTTTTATTTTTACGATGATGATTCCTGTCGAATAAAATGGGTGA
>JAQJVL010010812.1:0-10943 GCA_035578905.1 Stictocephala bisonia
CAACTTTACCTTTAGACTCAAACAATTCAGCGTGTACAGACTATGTTGGAAAAGACAATTTTTCATAGCAGTTAGATTTATTTGTTGCATGTTGCATCTGGTCGGGTCTGTTATTTAGGATTTTAAAAATAAATAAAACAATTTATATATCAATACAGCATTTTCACTATCAACGATAGCAGAAAAGTTCAATATTCTCTTGCTTAATCCAATACTTCAAATTCCTAATTTGTTGATAACTTTTACTGCTCACTCACTTAAAAAAATCATACAAATATCAACCAACAGCAATACAGTACAGTGTCTTGTCATTAGGGGTGTGCGAGTACTCGAAAATACGAGTATTTGATAGAGTATTTTACTACCCGAACTCAGCTCGAAGCTTCCGAAACTACTCTAAGTTCGATCTAGTAGTTGTATTTCAAATATCATATTTACATCTTAATTTAGTTTTAAAAGTAAACATTTTTATAAGTTATACATAAAAGATGTGTGCTTCCTTGTGTTTTATTTTACCCTTAATCATATGTTATCAGTTTGGTAGGCGTAATTATGAACTAAACAATTCGCCTAAGAATATGTAGTACACGACATATTCGATGTACAATGAACTAGTCGATGTAGTGAACGAGTTCGTTCATTATGATTTGAATTCGTTCAATTCAAAGTGAACAACAGAGCTGGGAAGGTAGCGATCTCTGTTGTAGTATACGTACGTGCCAGGAACCGTTCAGCTCCTTTACAGAACTGAAATTATCGTATATTTCTTGAGAGTCGATTGAGGTCTATTTTATTTTTTAATCTGAGCAGGGAATCGCCCAATGATTTGACGTAAGAAAATACCGAATCATATCATGTAAAATATGGTAATGGCGTTCTAGCAGAGTGTGACTCAACATTATTGATTTATTTTCTGTCAAATAAACATATATATATATATATATATATATATATATATATATATATATATATATATATATTCGTGGCGAACGTTTATTAATTATTATTCCGAAAACGCCTTAGATCGCCAAAACTGTGTGTAATATTTGCACACATGATATTTTTTCCTGTAAAATTGTTAAACGGTTTTCAGACTAAGTTAGACAATAACACAGATGGAGTGTAAAATGTGGTAAAGTACAATCATTTTGATTCGTAAACTCACTGAGTGGGCCCCTGTTCACATTGCCGTCGATGTCGATGTAAACTGTAAAACAATCACGAATCAACCCAAGTGAGAAACATGTTGAAGACCTTTTCTAAACAAAATACAACAAATTTAGATATTCGGAAAGTAATTGTTATTGAACCAAAGACTTATCAAACGTCTCGTTTTTTATTCATAAGTTTATAATTTAGCTGCCCAAAATCTTCACTGTATCATTAGTTGGCACTTAGCTGATATTTCAGACTGCATCTCGTCGTCAATGTCAGCTGGACCTATTATATTAGCCGACTACATCTATGGGTTTCTTTCGATTACTCCAGGTTTTCATGAATTTCTCGTTATGACATAATTATTTATCTGTTGTTCAGTGTAGCCTCATGTATCGAAGTAGTTTCAAGTTGCACATATTTCATTACCGATCATAATTTAAAAACTAATTCATGCTAAGCGAATTTAAAATTTATTTTTAGTAAACCTGCTTAGTTATTATTATCAATCAATTTAACTACAGTCTTTGTCATCCAGAATTTCAAATTCTATTATGTAATTCAGAGCTTATTTCCAGTTAGTTATAACCTTGTTATTAATGAGTTAATACCCACAGAATACAGATCCACTCTTCTTGGCGTGTACACAATCAACTTTTTGTTGAGAGGAGGCAATTCTGAAAGCAAATGACTGCATTTGGCGATGACCCCTGAATTTTAGCATCAGTTTGGTTGGTTGCAGCTTTTGCCAACAAGATTTGCTACGTTTTTGCGGCACACTTTGAGCTGAACCACCAGATAAACATACCGGCTGTGAAACAGGGCTTGCATATAAAATATGAGTGAACAGATTAAATCTTTATAATCCACGTTGTTTCAATTAATAATATACTTTCTTAATTTCTTACATAATATTAGTTCTGAAAAAAGTTTAAACAAAACAATGCCACATAAAAATGTAGGAAGACAGAAAGTACTGTAAAAAGTGTTATTTATCAAATGTTACAGTTACAAACAACAAATCAAAATTATTGTGTTCAGTTTAGATGTATATATTTACGAATCTGGCAAAACTTAACATAGGCTTAGGATGGTGTCTGCCTTTTACAGTTGTCTTGGGTAAACAGGAAATCCTTCTGTAAATACTCGCTCGAAAAATACTCGATACTCGAAAAAAATGCCAACTACTCGACTCGACCTCAAAAATCACTACTCGCACACCCCTACTTTATACAGGGTGTATCTAAAGTCCCGCACTGTCTTAATATATCTGGAATGATTACAGATAATGCAATATCACTTGGTATATGTTATTACCCCTAAAAATCTACTCTTTGAAGTGACTATTAGTTTCCTACCATATCAGGGGGAAAGTCCAAAAAGAGTCACAACAAACTCTTAAATGAGAGGATAGGTCAAGAAGTAATCCATCTATATTAGGAGAATACAGTGCCACAAATCTGATTTCGAAAGGTTCACCCTAAACAAATGGTGCTGGTTTACAATTCAGTTACAATGTAGGTCCTATTGTGAATGGCTTAATATTCTTTTCTTGGCTCAAGTTTGAAGAGTTAAAATTTGTAAATGCATACTGGACCCAAGAAATAAATAACTTAAATGTAAAGTTTAAGTTGGAGGGTCTTAACTAGAGTATGAGTAGGATGGATAGAGAACCATCAGTATTGGTGTCTTTAGAAAAAGTGGGTGGATCTCTAATTTCCTCTAAAAAAGCTACTTTTGACAATCGCAAGCAACTTATTGACAAGAACCAAGAAAATAATGTTCTGTCAGGTCTGAGGTTCACAGGTTCAATACCCTGAAGGGGGGTAAGAGCAAAATAATGTTCTATCAGGTCTGAGGTTCACAGGTTCAATACCCTGAAGGGGGGTAAGAGCAAAATAATATATAGTCCTGTGCTATAAGGATTTGGACTGTCCTTTACTTTTTATGTCCTTCTAATAAAAATCCTTAAAAGAATTGTAATGGGTATCTTTTTCACACCTACAATGTGCAACACTCCAATGAAAGCTAACACATATCATCAATGTCGGTTTCTTTATAGGTAAATTTTTGCCCATGCAACATTCATACTAACCTGGTTGTTGTCTGAATATTTTACAATATCTATTTTACTTTATTTTAGAATTTGATTTTACTTTTACTTAGAATTATGGTTTTATTTTTCTAGTTGGTTCTCCTATCCCTGGCAAGATTGTTATCATATAATTGTAATGAAGCTCTGTTACAAAATTAGAATGATTGTCCTATTTAGTTTTCCAGTCACTGTGATTTGCTTGTTTTGTCTTGAGTTGATAACTGAATGCTCAGATACAGTATTACGTTAACACATGCGTTATCTTAATACATGCAACCTATGAACTAGTTACCAATTGACATCACTACTACTGGGTGTAAATGTGTCATTTTGTCTTTATTATACTGGTCCACACCATTGAGGGTTAAGTGATGCTTAAAAAGGATGGTACATTCCCTCAGGACAGCACTTACACCAGAGACTTGGAAGAACTGTTCTGGGACTGAACAGCCTTAAGTAGGGAGTAGTTTCGGAGACCATGCAAATTTGGGAAAGCTGGGCCCCTATCTTTCTGATGGAGGATGTGGCAGGTTGCTTTCGGTTGCTTGGCCAATCTAGTAGTCTCTAAACAATGTTAGAATTTTCTATCATGGCAGTTAATTGGCTTCTGGGTGGTGTTAATAGCTTCTAGTATACAGTCTGAGCGGTTCAAGATTACATTTCCGGATTCTTCTGGATTGCAGGGACAACTTATAAAAAAACACTCTTCGGCCGACTAGCCAGTCTACAGTCTGGATTGTAAGATTAATTTTACTTGTGACAAGTGCTAAGCAGTGAAGAGTGACATATATTGAACAAACGTATACCGGTTGGTGTTGTGTCAGTAATAACTCTTAAATAACAGTGGTTTATTTTCAAATACTGAGATAGTTTATAACATACTAGGCCAGGAATTAGTATATTGGGAGATATAGGATATCAGCAAACTCACCTAAGAAGACAAGTCCACTAATACAGTAGTAAACAAATACAGCAATTTCACAAATTTACTATGTATAAACTCCGATGTTTTAATTGTTTATTTAGAAAGGTAAATTGAAAGTACAAAATCAGCAAACAAAAGTTACACTTCTTCTGCTCTGAAATGGCCATGAAGCTTGTTGATATCACCAACATTTCAAACACCATAGTCTTAATAAACTAATGTCTTAATAAGCTTTGGGTCCTTTGCTTCCTTTAATAATGAACAAGTTATTAATGCACAATTATTCTTTCTAAACAAATTTTATGTCAGTAATTTAGTCACTCTTATTTAAACTTATATTTGCTGTAACATACTGTATATGAAAATCATATCAGCATCTCATGGTTGAATATGATGTTTTCTAAGGAATAGGAAAAACTATCTCAAGGAGACCTACGATTACCAATTAGTATAAGCATTGATTTTACTATATAAAGAGATACTCCATCCATATGGGAGAGTTGTGGCGAGGCCCCAAAACTGTTTTGAGGCCCTACGCTGCGCTGCGCATAGCCCTATTTCCTCTCTCTCTCTCTCGCACGCTCTTCCGTCTCTCTCTCTCTCTCTCACTTCCCTCCTCTTAACCCAATCTCCCATTCTCCAGACAGCCGCCTCGCCCTCTCCTTCCTCAGGTCCCACACACAAACAACGTCCTGCTTAGATAATTGTTTACGTTCTTCCATATGACCAACGTTTATCCGGGCTCGCTGTTTTTATATTTGCTTGCATCTCTTTCGAATAGAATACTGTGTTGATACTATTGTTGATACAGTAAAACTCAGTGTGACATTCATATTGAATAAAGAAGTATTTATAACTGAATAAATTCAAACACCATATTGATTTATATGATTAACACACCGTGTATTTGTAAATAGACACACTTGAATAGACCGCTAACTTATCGGCAATGCTGGCGATAATTACTGCTGATTTAAGTAAACATTTTCATATTATATAGCCCATCTGAAAAATCTTTTTTTATTGCATTTTAACCATCGATTAGGTGATTTAATCGACTGTTGTACTCAATCATTAGTTTTTTCATATGTGGTAATTGATTAAAAAATAAATTGTTTTCAAATCCAATCAATGACTCTCCTTTCAATTATGAAATTAATCTGCAAATATTCCAGGAATATATAATAGCCTATAGTGAAATATTAAAAAATGTGACATTATATATTTCTTTGACAAAATAAATATTGAAATAGGCCTATGATATTTATATAGAATAATACTGGGCAAAATATAAAACCCAAATGAGATTCAAATTGCATGATAGGGTTAGAGCAAATCATAAAAAAAACCACTAATTTACTTCTATACAAGATAAAAATAGCTTTCATCTTATGGCCTGATTCAGACAATCTGTGTATAGACATTTAATTTAAAATAGCATTATTTTTAATTTTATTATATACATATGTTTTATTATTACTGTCTCTAACATTAACATATTATTTGGTTCCAAGTAATTGCATGATTGTTTGTAAAATATTTCATTGTTTGGTGAATGGTCAGTTTTTATTTTTTTCGGAATCATGAAGAGTTGTGACTCTATTATTACTTCTTGAGAAAAACAATCTCAATGTCAATTGCAATTGGTTAGGAAATATTATCGCGATAGAATATAACTAGACTTATGATTATTTAGATTCAATTTTCATTATTTTAATCAGGTTGTGAAATTATTGTAAATTTTTTTTATGCCCCCCTTTAAAAAATACCAATTTATAACATTGATTGAATCAGACCATTGTAAAACGTATGTTTAAGGCGAATATAATTAAAGTTAACACATCTGTTTTTCATACTATTATTTTACTAGATGTGAAAGTATGGATAAACTGCAATTTATTTTTATTTTCAATTTCTCTGGAAAAGACACTCTGGAATTACACTGGTAACACTTCACAAGTAGCGTGACCAGCAATAACACAAGAAATAACTAATTTTAAGTAACCACAGTCTAAATAATAACAAAATTAACTATAGCCGCACTCTGTGGTGTTTTTAATTATAACAATTCGAATATAACTTATTTACACAACTGAGAATGAACAGAACAAACAATGCCAAGAACTAACAAAACTATATAAACAAATAACTATTACAAATAAACAATAATATAGTTAAAAAATAATACGTAAATTTGGGGTTTGCGCATATTTTGAACTGTAATAGTATGGTTTCAAATTGAAACAATTATATATATCGTATTAATGATAAGCATACACTTTCAAATTAGATAAATTAATCCTAAGTAGAAGAACAGGGACCTAACCAAACACTTCAAATCTAGAACTGTGGGGAGTAATATATAGGCTATACATGTTTAAAAATTATTGTAATTTAATAGTAACATTTAAATGAATGGCAAACATACTTATATTAAACATCTGCGGTTAAAAAGATGACTAAAAGTCAAACAACTTATATTATTTACACTTATTTAGCTACACATTAGATTAATTAGGATATAGTATTACGGTGATTACTTAAATCACTAATGAGAGTTAGGAGAGGGTCCAATAACAAAACGTGCGAGCTGTACTTAAAACGTTACAGGAAAAACAAAGGATATGCGATGATTGTTAGTCTAGTACCGTACACCAAAATAATAAATATTAATAAAAATATTTCCATTTTATTGTTTGTGTTTTTTTATCCAACTCAAGCCCAAAATCAATTCAGATATTGTCACACTTTAGTTGTTACAGAAAAATGAAATCCTGATTAGACTAAAATAGATTTACTTTACCTTCCGTCAAACAGTTCACAGCGTGTGATGGTGATAACAACTACATGTTTCGCCGTGAATACGGACGGCATCTTCAGGAAGATGCAAATAAAACAATAATACAAAGAAAACAAATAAGTCCAAGTGGGACGCGTCACAAATTAATTAAAACTTAACAAACACACTTCACACACGAGGAAAACAACGAATATTAAAACTTTCGGTAGGCCTACCACACACATTTCACTGTCCACGGCGTGACCCGGAAGCAGATTTTAATATTGTGGTATTTATGACAAATAGTTCAATTTACTTTTAAACAAAAATGAATATTCATTTAAAGTTAAAAATATAACAATAATTATACAATGCAATATTGACAAGAAGCTTTAATTACTTGATAAAAAATTAATAATGATTTCAATAATATAAAGGGTTGATTCTAGTATTAAATGTAAACTATATGACAGATGATAAGTTAATGAATAATTAAATTATTATAAATGATTTCTGATACTTCTAATAACGCATCCTCAGATAACTTTCCTTTGATAAAACCGAATTGACATGGATTAAGAAAATTTAACTTCGATAAATAACTATGGAGTCTTTTAGTATTTGTTTTTTTCAAAACCCTTAGAGAATACAGATAACACACTGATAGTTATTATGTTATCTAGTTTATAGAGTTATTGTCCTTCAAAATAGGTACCACTGAACTTAACTTCAGGCTCTCAGGAAAAATGCCTTTGATAAAACTACTGTTTATTAAGTGAACTAAAAAACTGGTGCAATCTCATCAATTATATTTTTCAGTAAATGTACATTAATTTGGTCAGAGCCAGTTAATGTTTTATTTTTTAAAAGCTTAACAATACTCTTAATTTCATAATAAGTTGATAAGGAGTTATAAGGAATGAATATTGATAGTAAGTACGTAAATGTGGAAGGGTATTGGAATGTACAGCGTCTGGAAGGCTAGACTGGATTGTGATAAGGTGATTGTTTATCTTGTCAATGACGAAGGCTCACGCATAACTTCGCCGTTTGGCAATTCAATTAGCTCAACTATTTTCTTTGAAAACCCACTTGTCAAGTTATTTATTACCTTCCACTGCTCAGATACATCACCTTTACAGTTTTCTAATAATGTTGAATAATAATTGTTTTTTTGTAAAATTGATCACATTATTTAATTCATTAGTACATTTTGCAAAATAATTTTAAAAACTGTCATATGGTCTTTTCGTAGAAATTTTATATAATTTTTTACGTCTCTCAAATTTATATGAAATGTTTGGTATGTGCTTATATAAAATGTTGGTGTTATTCAGGGACTTAACAACTTAGCCTTTAACAATTTAGAACTACCACCATTTTTCTTGCTACTTCTAAATATACAATTACTTAAAATATCAATAAACTTACAATACGTAGTATTTACATCATTTTAGATAATGCATAATGTTTTAACTAAACATCTGTAAAACACTGTTATTTACATTGATAAAATAACAAAAAAAAATGTCCCCTAACATTTTTCATATTCACAAACCCTTAAGGCCTAAATAAAAGATCGCGATTTCTTTCCGTGCAAGACATAGCACAGCAAGGAATAATATCCCACTTTGACCCACTATCAAGGCCAATCGCCGACAGTAGACAGGTGCAGTGGCGACAGTCCGGACGAGCGTCTTAAAAGAAACAAGAGAGAATGAGAGAATGGGAGGGAATGATTAGTTTCCTTTACTGCTCCCAGGTTGTGCAACCGAACAGTCGAAACTGGAGGCCATTTCGACCTCTTTAACTTGATTGACGACAGGTTGCAGCACGATCGCTCCCATATTCCGTGCCTCAAAATTTAACATTGGATGGAACTATCTTCTATGTATAGTAAAATCAATGGTATAAGTTAGAGCAATAGAATAGTTAAGGAATGACTTTTTCATATTGCTCCTTAGCAGGTCCTTCATATATTCAAGTTTTATTTATTTTTATTTATTTATTTATTCATAAGACGCCGATCGTCAAGATATGGGCGAATATGGATTTCGAATGAGTGTGATGAGTGTAGATGAGCGAATGTAGTCATTGTTACAAACTAAGGCCAACTATTCCTTAGAAAGTGTCATTAATTAATTGCCCAATGACAAATGAACAGCCGGTGGTTATCAGCTGATCCTTCTCAAAATGTGTTACGACTCTGATTGGGATCGAACTGAGAACCTTTAGCACATGAAGCTGGGATTGAACCAACCAGCTACCGACCAATTTTAACTAAACTCAATCATTTCAGAAATGATACATATTCAATACATGCTAATTACACGTATTATGCTAGTTAAAAAACTATTCCATACATGTTTTTAAAGTAAGCACTGTTTTGGAATATTGCTGTTAAAGCGCTGCAGTTGGTGTTTGGCGCGTGCACGCTCTGAACCACTATGTTGGCAAGCGATAGCTGCCATTACGGATCCATTCCACTGTACTTAAGGTTGCTTATGAGTGTTTTAATTTTATGAGTATTTACCTTCTCCAATTGAAAATGTTGCCGATTGTAAAGTACATGTGTGGCAAGTTTTCTTAATGCTAAAGGCATGAAAGTAGCTGACATTCATCATAAGATCTGTGAAGTTTATGGAGAAAACAGAGTAAGTGGTGGGATGGTATAGAAATGAGTGAGAGCTATTAAAGTTAGCCCTATGAATGTGCATGATGAGAAATGAAGTGGACAGCCTTCACTGATTACTGATGACTTAGTTCAAAACGCTGATGATAAAGTGAAAGAAAACATACATTTACAACTTCATCAGTATGTAGTGAGTGCCCTAAGGTGGTAAGAAGTGTGATTTATGAAAATGTGACAAAATTTTTGAAGAACGGAGAGTTATGCTTACGCTGAGTTTCCAAAATGTGAACGGAGAATGACAAAAACAAATGTTTATCAGAATTAAAAAAAAAAGTGTTTAGCCTGCCTTTCACGTTCCTAGGATGTTAGGATTGTGATATTGACGATTTTGTAAGCCCAATTGTCAGTGTGGCTGATCTCTTGATAATTGTTAGCTGATATTACGGCCTTAGCATTAAGAAAACTTACACAGTGAATACTTTATAGTCAGCTCAATTTTCAATTGGTGGCAATTTAAACACTCATCAACCTTAAATACAGTTAAATGGATCCATAACGGCGGCTATGGCTTGTCAACATATAGTGGTACACAGCGTACATGCGCCAAATGCTAACCCCAGTGCTACAACGGCGGATTCTAAAACAGTACTTTTAAAAACACGCCTTGTATAGTACTTATTCTAATATAATATGGAGGGAACAGCTATTTTATCTTCTGTAAACCTATAGAGGATGAGGGTTTTGTTTAAAGACTTGCATGCTTGCATGACTGACTAAAGAGGGTGCTTGATTATCCAGTAAAACTCCTCAAATCCGAACCTCGAAAATCCCAACAAATCCAAATGTGCTTCTAAAAGAATTAAGTTGGCAAAAATGAGGATAAAGGGATAACCATTTGTATTTTAGGACAATATCTTTAGTCTAGTTTTAAACATTTTTTTGTTACTATTAAAGAAAAATTTATAAGAAGTATAGTCAACATACATTACATCATGTAATTATGTCTAGTACTGTACTGAAATCATTTAGCATCCAGGAATAAAAAAAATATCACTTACAAAATAATAGTTTACAAAACATACAACAACTATCTTAACCTAACTTGAAATCAGTCATTTTCAACTGTTGTAGTGAAGAAAATCTTCCTGTGGAGGTAATTCAAAGCCAGCGTTCAATGAACATTTTTGAATGTCATTTGTTGTGGCTGATGGATCTTGTCCCACAAAGTGGAATGCAATGTCAAGAGCAGATGCAGCATCTGTGTATGTCACTTAATCCGTTGGAGCTTCCTCTCTGTCACTGTCACTTCGACCTACATCTCCATCATATTGAACTTAGACCAGACTCACTATCTTTC
>JAQJVL010010813.1:5000-10932 GCA_035578905.1 Stictocephala bisonia
AAGGAAGCTCGTCAAGCGTTGCGCCTCACCCTTTCTGAAGCTGACACCGTTCGTGTCATCCTGGATGGCATTTCTCCCGAAGAACGGTGCAGATTGGTTTTTGCTGGTGTTCCTTCGACTTTTCGGGAGCTGCATCAGCTGTGCATTGTTTCGCGCAGCGTGCAGTTCTCAGACCAGCAAGGGAGGGATTCTGAGAGTCATCGTGCTCTCCCCACCCGTCGACCGGCTATGTCTGTAGGTGTGAGTCAGCCAGTGGAGGGTCGTGGTTCTCGGCCTCCGGTTGTGTGCTTTGCTTGTGGCCAACCTGGTCACATTCGACGTGACTGTTCACGTGCTCGAGGTCATGGGGCGGGAAACGCTCAGCGCGGGGGGTTGCCTCCACAGTAGCTCCCCGCGTTGTTGCGAGTGACCGTGGCCATTTGCCTCTGACACGTGCCCATAGCAGGAGTGTCGGGGATTTTTCGGGCCTTGCTGGCATGGCTTCCCTGGGACTTAGTGCGGTCACCTCGGTGTGTCCTGGCGTTTGTGTTTCTTTTGGTGGTACGGTGTGTCGAGCCCTTCTTGATTCTGGTTCGGCATGCAGTATCATCAGCCTTTCTCTTTTTGAGTCCCTTGACGCCTTAGGACTTGTCAGGCACACCGAGCCTTCTTCTATTACTTGCTGGACGGCATCCCAAACTCCTCTACCTATAATTCTAAAGGCGTTTTTCCATTTTAAGATCGAAGGATTTTCCTGGAGGTGGGGTTTTCTTGTTGCCAAGGACCTGGCGGTTTCTTGTATCCTAGGGGCAGACTTTATTTCTAAGAGTGGTATGGTGCTTGACCTCCAGAAGCGCCAGATATTTTTCAAGTTTAATCGGCGAGTTTTGGTGCCTCTAGTAGGTGATTCTGACTGCCCTCCTGCAGTCAGAGAGGTGGGTTGTGAGCCCGAACAACCCAAGGTGGATCCAGTTGGTCATCTCCCCCCTGAGCAGGCGGAGGCCATTAGGAGGCTGTGTTTGGGGTTTCCTGATGTGCTTACGGCTGAGCTTGGGGTCACTTCTCTTCTGGAGTATGAGATCCACCTCACCGATTCTCAGCCAGTTAGAAGTCATCCGTACAAACTTGCTCCCCCAAAGATGGAGGTTATGAGGGCTATGATCGAAGATCTTCTGAGCAAGGGTGTGATTGAACCGTCTCGTTCTGCTTATGCCAGTCCAGCTTTTCTTGTGCCCAAGCCTAATGGTAAGTCTAGGCTTGTGATGGATTATCGGAGGCTCAACGCTAAGGTCGCTATTGACTCGGTACCTCTGCCTGATTTGCATTCTGCGTTTGATTGGTTCGGTAAGGCTAAGTTTTTCAGTGTGTTTGATTTGAACCAGGCCTACCATCAGATTCCATTGAAGAAGGAATCACGGCCCATGACTAGCTTCTGTGTTCCCTGGAATCTCTATCAGTTCACTAGGGTTCCTATGGGTCTTGCTGTGGGTGCCCAGACTCTTACTCGTCTGCTTGATTCCATCTTCCATGATGTGAAGTTCAAGTTTGTTTTCAATTACCTGGACGATCTTCTTGTCTACAGTGAGACTTTCGGGGAACACATGCAACATCTGGAGGAAGTTCTTAGTCGCCTTAAGTCAGCTGGCCTTACCGTCAATCCAGAGAAAGTCACTTTTGCTCGTCCGGAGATTTCTTTTCTGGGTCATCTTATCTCTTCTCGAGGCGTCTGCATAGATCCTGCGAGGACCCAGGGCATTCGGGATTTTCCTCCTCCCAGAGATGCCAAGGGGATTGCCCGTTTTGTGGGGATGGTGAATTTTTACCGTCACTTCATCCCTAACGTGGCCGAGCTTGCTGCCCCGTTGAACGAGCTGCGAAAGAAAGGTGTCCCTTTTGTGTGGGGCCAAGTTCAGCAGACTGCCTTTGATGCTCTCAAGGAGGCTATCATGCAACCTCCTGTCCTGCGTATGCCTGATTTCAGCAGAGAATTTGTTCTTCAGACTGATGCCTCCTCCTCCGCCATTGCTGCTGTTCTTTCTCAGGAGTTTGATGGGGTCAGGCAGCCCATCGCTTTTGCTTCGAGGACGTTGTCTCACCAGGAACAGAAAGCTTCTTCCATCTATGAGTTAGAGTGTCTGGCTGTTGTCTTTGGTACGGACAAGTTTCGGCGTTTCTTGGAACACGCTGAGTTCTTGCTGGAGACTGACAATCAGGCACTATCTTGGCTTCTTGCCCATCCCCGACAGCTCGGGAAAATTGGTCGCTGGGTGGTCAAAATTTCTGCCTTTAAGTTCCGAGTTCTACATCTTAGGGGTACCCAGAATGTCATCGCGGATGCTCTTTCCCGCATGTACCACGAACCCAGTGATCCACCTACTGAGGCTGTTGCTCAGTGTGGTGCTGTTCTTCTGGATTTTCCTCTGGCTTTTGACGACCTACTGTCCCTTCAGCAGAAAGATCCTGAGCTGTCAGTCATCTTAGGTGAGCTTCAAGAGGGAGGTGCCCACCCTCCCTATTTTCTGTCCAAAGGGGTACTCTGTTGCCGTCCTCGACAGAGGGGTGAACCCCGTGTAGTGCTGCCTAGTCATCTAGTACCGATGGTCTTTCAATATTATCACTCTTCTCTTGTGGGCGGTCATCTTGGCATTCATAAGACCATCGCTAAGATTCGTAGGTACTTCATCTGGAAGGGCATGGACCGGGATGTTGC
Source organism: Stictocephala bisonia (assembly GCA_035578905.1). Taxonomy (NCBI): domain Eukaryota; kingdom Metazoa; phylum Arthropoda; class Insecta; order Hemiptera; family Membracidae; genus Stictocephala; species Stictocephala bisonia. The sequence goes on from JAQJVL010010813.1 coordinate 7,690, forward strand.
TGGCAGAGTGCGGGCTTGTCACCTGTGCTCTCTCAGCAAGCCTAGTCAGAATGCAAGGTTAGGGTTGTTATCTTCTGAGGTGGCCGAGCGTCCTTTTGAGAAGGTGTTCATCGACTACGTGGGTCCTTTTCCCCGTAGCAAGTCAGGTAGCTCCTACCTACTTGTTTGTGTGGATGCTTTCTCGAAGTTCGTTTGGCTTTTCCCACTTCGGAGTGCTACGGCTAAGCTCACCATCCGTGCTCTCCAGTCCCAACTCTTCCAGCACTTTGGTGTGCCTTCCACTCTTGTGTCCGACAACGGTAGCCAGTTTACCTCACACGAGTTTCGTAGGTTCTGTTTTGGCAATGGTATCAGGCATGTGACTACCTCTCCTTATTACCCACAGCCTTCTCATGCAGAGCGGTTCAACCGCAATCTTCGGTCTGCCCTTATTACTTTCCATGCTGAGAAGCAGAACACCTGGGATGAGAGTCTCTCTTGGCTCCAGCTTGCTTTTAATTCTTCCAAGCATGAGAGTCACTATGCCACTCCCTCCGAGATTCTACATGGCTACCCTCCTAACAACCCTTTGTCCAACTTGTGGAGGCTAGAGGATCTTCTACCTACGCCAGGTGCCACTGACGTAGTGTCCACGTGGCGGGCTGCTCGGCGCAACCTGCTACGTGCTAGAGAGAGAGTGAGGAGGAGGTATGATAAGGGTCGTACTCCTAACCCTTTTCAGGTTGGAGATCTGGTTCTTTGTCAGGCTCACCCGGTCAGTTCGGCCGCGGAACGAAGAGCTGCAAAGTTGTGCTATCGGTGGTCTGGTCCCCACCGCATCGATAGGTTTTTGTCACCGGTGACTGCTCTGCTGGTTGATCCCCAGTCAGGCAGGGTGTTTAGGAAAGCCCATGTGTCCCAGCTTAAGGCTTTCCGGGGAACGGTTGGTCCAGGAGTTGGTGTTCCTGGAGGTTTCTTGGGGCAAAGAGATTGATCACCTCTGCGCCCTAGGTGGCTGTTCTGAGAGAGTCTTTCTCTTTTTTTTTTCTTTTCGGGCCCGACAGTCAGGGTAGTTTGTTCCCTGTTCGAGGGGTTTCCCCTCTTAGTTTCTCTTGGACGTCCTTGGAACACCACTCTTCGGAGGTCTTCGTCTTCTCTTGTTTCCCTGAGGTACCGAGTTTGCTCCCCTGCCTGGGTGTGTTGAGGTTTGCAGAGGGAGGTTGTACCGGGTCTTGGACCGGTACAGTTTCGTTTTTTTCGTCGTTGTCTGCCAGGCTGCCTGAGATTCGCTTTTGCCTTGCGTTTCGCGTAGTTGGTGGCCGTTGGTTTAGATCCGTTTCGTTCCGTGTTCCAGCTCGGGTTGTCAGGTTGGCCGTCTAGATTGTTCTAGTAGTTCGAGTTGGTTTGCAGCAGCCGTTAGTCACAAGATGCGAGGCTAAATCACCTAAAACTCCAGGGTCCTTGAGTGGGACTTTCAGCCCTCAGCCCGCCGTCCGGGGGAACTTCGATATTCTCCACTGCTAGCCTGGCCTGAGGACCATGTTGGAGCCTGGAGTTGCCCGCTACCCGCCCTACATCTTTGGTGGTAGAAGTCTTCAGTCCTCAGGTCAGTTCTTTCCATCTTTTCCCGGCGGCTGAGCTGGGGGTGATTTATAAAAAAAACAAAAAAAAATATATAAAAACAAAAGAAGAAAAAAAGTTTGTGGATATATTTGTGCCTAGGCCTAAAACTGTTTGGACAAAGTGAAGAAACAGCCATGGGGACATTTCAAACATTACAATTTAAGAAAAAAAAGAAGAAAACGTTGATATTTATTGTTATTTATTTAATTAGTTTATTTTATTGTTATATTTTTTGGATTTTATATTTTGTTAGGTCCCTATGGTTAAGTTTTGTTGTTATTTATTGTTATGTTTAGGCCTAGTGATCGTTATTTATTTTTTCGTTGTTAATTGTATTATTGATGTCCGGGGATAATAGAACGGTACCGTGTTATATATTTTTTTTAAATTGTTTAATTTTTAAACTCACCAAAAGGGGATTATTGTGCTTTTAGTTAACTTCTATTCGGAGCTGCCCAGGGAATCCGGCTTACTCCCTGGCCTCGGTGGAATCAAGGGATGTGGGCCAAATTGCCGGCTTAATTGGGGTTATCAAAATTTTTATAAATTTTCTTTTCACTTTTATTTGTTTCTTTAATAATTTGTCTTACGTTTTGGGTGTCTCAGGCCAAAACTGCAGATAGGCCATACAGTTTGTTAATTGTAGTTTTGGTATTTGTAGCGTTAAGTGTTTTGGTAGCTTTTGTCGTTATATTGTTAAATTTTGTGTTTATTGTTATTTATTTAATTGCAGATTTTATATTGTGGCCTTCTGCCTATTTTATATTGTGGCCTTCGGCCGTTTTTGATTTATTAAATGATGTTTCTTGAAATAAAAAGTAGTTTTGCTCAGCTGCCGAGTATTATTTTGACCCTCCAACTGCCACCCGTGATCCCATCGCTCGACTTGTTTTGAGCCATCCCCCAGTTGGCACGCTTTCCAGCTTTTGTGGGGGGATGGGTCTCAGTGCGTGTGCGTGTGCGTGTGCGTGTGCGTGTGCGTGTGCGTGTGCGTGTGCGTGTGCGTGTGCGTGTGTGCGTGTGTGCGTGTGTGCGTGCGTGTGCGCGTGTGCGCGTGTGCGCGTGTGCGCGTGTGTGCGTGTGCGTGTGCGTGTGCGTGCGCGTGCGCGTGCGCGTGCGCGTGCGCGTGCGCGTGCGTGTGCGCGTGCGCGTGCGCGTGCGTGTGCGTGTGCGTGTGCGTGTGCGTGTGCGTGTGCGTGTGCGTGTGCGTGTGCGTGCGCGTGCGCGTGCGCGTGCGCGTGCGCGTGCGCGTGTGCGTGTGCGTGTGCGTGTGCGTGTGCGTGTGCGTGTGCGTGTGCGTGTGCGTGTGCGTGTGCGTGTGCGTGTGCGTGTGCGTGTGCGTGTGCGTGTGCGTGTGCGTGTGCGTGTGCGTGTGCGTGTGCGTGTGCGTGTGCGTGTGCGTGTGCGTGTGCGTGTGCGTGTGCGTGTGCGTGTGCGTGTGCGTGTGCGTGTGCGTGTGCGTGTGCGTGTGCGTGTGCGTGTGCGTGTGCGTGTGCGTGTGCGTGTGCGTGTGCGTGTGCGTGTGCGTGTGCGTGTGCGTGTGCGTGTGCGTGTGCGTGTGCGTGTGCGTGTGCGTGTGCGTGTGCGTGTGCGTGTGCGTGTGCGTGTGCGTGTGCGTGTGCGTGTGCGTGTGCGTGTGCG
>JAQJVL010010814.1:0-10924 GCA_035578905.1 Stictocephala bisonia
TCTTTGAGTTTCAATCTTGCGATCTTTGAGTTTCAATCTTGTGATCTTTGAGTTTCAATCTTGTGATCCTAGAATTTCAATCTTGCGATTGTTGAGTTTCAATCTTGCGATCTTTGAGTTTCAATCTTGCGATCTTTGAGTTTCAATCTTGCGATCTTTAAATTTCAATCTTGCGATTTTTAGTTTAAATCTTGCAATCTTTGAGTTTCAATCTTGCGATCTTTGAGTTTAATTCTTGCGATCTTTGAGTTTCAATCTTGCGATCTTTGAGTTTCAATCTTGCGATCTTTGAGTTTCAATCTTGCGATCTTTGAGTTTTAAGCTTGCGATCTTTGAGTTTCAATCTTGCAAACTTTGAGTTTCAATCTTGAGATATTTGAGTTTCAATCATGCGATCTTAGTGTATCAATCTTGCGATCTTTGAGTTTCAGTCTTGCGATCTTTGAGTTTCAATCTTGCGATCTTTTAATTTCAATTTTGCCATCTATGAGTTTCAAAATTGCGATCTTTGAGTTTAAATCTTGCGATCTTTGAGTTTCAATCTTGCGATCTTTGAGTTTCAATCTTGAGATATTTGAGTTTCTATTATGCGATCTTTGTGTATCTATCTTGCGATCTTTGAGTTTCAGGCTTGCGATTTTTTAGTTTCAATCCTGCCATCTTTGAGTTTCAATCTTGCGATCTTTGAGTTTCATTCTTGCGATCTTTGAATTTCAATCTTGCGATTTTTGAGTTTAAATCTTGCAATCTTTGAGTTTCAATCTTGCGATCTTTGAGTTTAATTCTTGCGATCTTTGAGTTTCAATCTTGCGATCTTTGAGTTTCGATCTTGCGATCTTTGAGTTTCAATCTTGCGATCTTTAATTTTCAATCTTGCCATCTTTGAGTTTCAATCTTGCGATCTTTGAGTTTTAATCTTGCGATCTTTGAGTTTCAATCTTGCAATCTTTGAGTTTCAATCTTGCCATCTTTGAGTTTCAATCTTGCGATCTTTGAGTTTCAATCTTGCGATCTATGAATTTCAATCTTGCGATCTTTGAGTTTCAATCTTGCAATCTTTGAGTTTCAATCTTGCGATCTTTGAGTTTAATTCTTGCGATCTTTGAGTTTCAATCTTGCGATCTTTGAGTTTCAATCTTGCGATCTTTGAGTTTCAATCTTGCGATCTTTGAGTTTTAAGCTTGCGATCTTTGAGTTTCAATCTTGCAAACTTTGAGTTTCAATCTTGAGATATTTGAGTTTTAATCATGCGATCTTAGTGTATCAATCTTGCGATCTTTGAGTTTCAGTCTTGCGATCTTTGAGTTTCAATCTTGCGATCTTTGATTTTTAATCTTGCTATCTTTGAGTTTCAACCTTGCGATCTTTGAATTTCAATCTTGCGATCTTTGAGTTTCAAACTTGTGATCTTTGAGTTTCAATCTTGCCATTTTTGAGTTTTAATTCTGCGATCTTTGAGTTTTAATCTTGCGATCTTTGAGTATCAATTTTGCGATCTTCGAGTTTCAATCTTGCTATCTTTGAGTTTCAATCTTGTGATCTTTGAATATCAATCTTGCGATTGTTGAGTTTCAATCTTGCGATCTTTGAGTTTCAATCATGCGATCTTTGAGTTTCAATCTTGCTATCTTTGAGTTTCAATCTTGCGATCTTTGAGTTTCAATCTTGCGATCTTTGAGTTTCAATCTTGTGATCTTTGAGTTTCAATCTTGTGATCCTAGAATTTCAATCTTGCGATTGTTGAGTTTCAATCTTGCGATCTTTGAGTTTCAATCATGCGATCTTTGAGTTTCAATCTTGCGATCTTTAAATTTCAATCTTGCGATTTTTGAGTTTAAATCTTGCAATCTTTGAGTTTCAATCTTGCGATCTTTGAGTTTAATTCTTGCGATCTTTGAGTTTCAATCTTGCGATCTTTGAGTTTCAATCTTGCGATCTTTGAGTTTCAATCTTGCGATCTTTGAGTTTTAAGCTTGCGATCTTTGAGTTTCAATCTTGCAAACTTTGAGTTTCAATCTTGAGATATTTGAGTTTTAATCATGCGATCTTAGTGTATCAATCTTGCGATCTTTGAGTTTCAGTCTTGCGATCTTTGAGTTTCAATCTTGCGATCTTTTAATTTCAATTTTGATATCTATGAGTTTCAAAATTGCGATCTTTGAGTTTAAATCTTGCGATCTTTGAGTTTCAATCTTGCGATCTTTGAGTTTCAATCTTGAGATATTTGAGTTTCTATTATGCGATCTTTGTGTATCTATCTTGCGATCTTTGAGTTTCAGGCTTGCGATTTTTTAGTTTCAATCCTGCCATCTTTGAGTTTCAATCTTGCGATCTTTGAGTTTCATTCTTGCGATCTTTGAATTTCAATCTTGCGATTTTTGAGTTTAAATCTTGCAATCTTTGAGTTTCAATCTTGCGATCTTTGAGTTTAATTCTTGCGATCTTTGAGTTTCAATCTTGCGATCTTTGAGTTTCGATCTTGCGATCTTTGAGTTTCAATCTTGCGATCTTTAATTTTCAATCTTGCCATCTTTGAGTTTCAATCTTGCGATCTTTGAGTTTTAATCTTGCGATCTTTGAGTTTCAATCTTGCAATCTTTGAGTTTTAATCTTGCTATCTTTGAGTTTTAATCTTGCGATCTTTGAGTATCAATCTTGCGATCTTTGAGTTTCAATCTTGAGATATTTGAGTTTCAATCTTGAGATATTTGAGTTTCAATCATGCGATCTTTGTGTATCAATCTCGAAAGATCGCAAAATTGAAACTCAAAGATCGCAAGATTAAAACTCAAAGATAGCAAGATTAAAACTCAAAGATTGCAAGATTGAAACTTAAAGATCGCAAGATTAAAACTCAAAGATTGCAAGATTGAAACTCAAAGATGGCAAGATTGAAACTTAAAGATCGCAAGATTGAAACTCAAAGATCGCAAGATCGAAACTCAAATTACGCAAGATTGAAACTCAAAGATCGCAAGAATTAAACTCAAAGATCGCAAGATTGAAACTCAAAGATTGCAAGATTTAAACTAAAAAATCGCAGGATTGAAATTCAAAGATCGCCAGATTGAAACTCAAAGATCGCAAGATCGAAACTCAAAGATCGCAAGATTGAAACTCAAAGATGGCAAAATTGAAACTCAAAGATCGCAAGATTGAAACTCAAAGATCCCAAGACTGAAACTCAAAGATCGCAAGATTGATACACAAAGATCGCATGATTGAAACTCAAATATCTCAAGATTGAAACTCAAAGATCGCAAGATTGATACTCAAAGATCGCAAGATTAAAACTCAAAGATAGCAAGATTAAAACTCAAAGATTGCAAGATTGAAACTCAAAGATCGCAAGATTAAAACTCAAAGATCGCAAGATTGAAACTCAAAGATGGCAAGATTGAAAATTAAAGATCGCAAGATTGAAATTCAAAGATCGCCAGATCGAAACTCAAAGATCGCAGGATTGAAACTCAAAGATCGCAAGAAATAAACTCAAAGATCGCAAGATTGAAACTCAAAGATTGCAAGATTTAAACTCAAAAATCGCAAGATTGAAATTCAAAGAACGCAAGAATGAAACTCAAAGATCGCAAGATTGAAACTCAAAGATGGCAGGATTGAAACTAAAAAAACGCAAGCCTAAAACTCAAAGATCGCAAGATAGATACACAAAGATCGCATAATAGAAACTCAAATATCTCAAGATTGAAACTCAAAGATCGCAAGATTGAACCTCAAAGATGGCAAGATTGAAACTCAAAGATCTCAAGATTGAAACTCAAAGATCGCAAGATTGAAACTCAAAGATCGCAAGATTGAAACTCAAAGATCGCAAGAATTAAACTCAAAGATCGCAAGATTGAAACTCAAAGATTGCAAGATTGAAACTCAAAGATCGCAAGATTGAAATTCATAGATCGCAAGATTGAAACTCAAAGATCGCAAGATTGAAACTCAAAGATGGCAAGATTGAAACTCGAAAATCACAAGACTGAAACTCAAAGATCGCAAGATTGATACAGAAAGTTCGCATGATTGAAATTAAAATATCTCAAGATTAAAACTCAAAGATCGAAAGATTAAAACTCAAAGATCGCAAGATTGAAACTCAAAGATCGCAAGATTGAAACTCAAAGATCGCAAGATTGAAACTCAAAGATCGCAAGATTGAAACTCAAAGATCGCAAGAATTAAACTCAAAGATCGCAAGATTAAAACTCAAAGATTGCAAGATTGAAACTCAAAGATCGCAAGATTGAAATACATAGATCGCAAGATTGAAACTCAAAGATCGCAAGATTGAAACTCAAAGATCGCAAGATTGAAACTCAAAGATAGCAAGATTGAAACTCAAAGATCGCATGATTGAAACTCAAAGATCGCAAGATTGAAACTCAACAATTGCAAGATTGAAATTCAAAGATCACAAGATTTAAACTCAAAGATAGCAAGATTGAAACTCAAAGATCGCAAGATATATACTCAAAGATTGCAAGATTAAAACTCAAAGATCGCAAGATTGAAACTCAAAGATGGCAAGATTGAAAATCAGAATCTTTGATTCTCAATCTTGCGATCTTTGATTTTCAATCTTGCCATCTTTGAGTTTCAATCTTGCTATCTTTGAGTTTCAACCTTGCGATCTTTGAATTTCAATGTTGCGATCTTTGAGTTTCAATCTTGCGATCTTTGAGTTTCGATCTTGCGATCTTTGAGTTTCAATCTTGCGATCTTTTATTTTCAATCTTGCCATCTTTGAGTTTCAATCTTGCGATCTTTGAGTTTTAATCTTGCGATCTTTGAGTTTCAATCTTGCAATCTTTGAGTTTTAATCTTGCTATCTTTGAGTTTTAATCTTGCGATCTTTGAGTATCAATCTTGCGATCTTTGAGTTTCAATCTTGAGATATTTGAGTTTCAATCATGCGATCTTTGTGTATCAATCTTGCGATCTTTGAGTTTCAGTCTTGCGATCTTTGAGTTTCAATCTTGCGATCTTTGAGTTTCAATTTTGCCATCTTTGAGTTTCAAAATTGCGATCTTTGAGTTTTAATCTTGCGATCTTTGAGTTTCAATTTTGCGATCTTTGAGTTTCAATCTTGATATATTTGAGTTTCAATTATGCGATCTTTGTGTATCAATCTTGCGATCTTTGAGTTTCAGGCTTGCGATTTTTTAGTTTCAATCCTGCCATCTTTGAGTTTTAATCTTGCGATCTTTGAGTTTCAATCTTGCGATCTTTGAATTTCAATCTTGCGATTTTTGAGTTTAAATCTTGCAATCTTTGAGTTTTAATCTTGCGATCTTTGAGTTTCAATCTTGCAATCTTTGAGTTTTAATCTTGCTATCTTTGAGTTTTAATCTTGCAAACTTTGAGTTTCAATTTTGCGATCTTTGAGTATCAATCTTGCGATCTTTAAGTTTCAATCTTGAGATATTTGAGTTTCAATCTTGCGATCTTTGAGTTTCAATTTTGCCATCTTTGAGTTTCAAAATTGCGATCTTTGAGTTTTAATCTTGCGATCTTTGAGTTTCAATTTTGCGATCTTTGAGTTTCAATCTTGATATATTTGAGTTTCAATTATGCGATCTTTGTGTATCAATCTTGCGATCTTTGAGTTTCAGGCTTGCGATTTTTTAGTTTCAATCTTGCCATCTTTGAGTTTTAATCTTGCGATCTTTGAGTTTCAATCTGGCGATCTTTGAATTTTAATCTTGCGATTTTTTAGTTTAAAACTTGCAATCTTTGAGTTTCAATCTTGCGATCTTTGAGTTTAATTCTTGCGATCTTTGAGTTTCAATTATGCGTACTTTGAGTTTCGATCTTGCGATCTTTGAGTTTCAATCTTGCGATCTTTAAGTTTCAATCTTGCCATCTTTGAGTTTCAATCTTGCGATCTTTGAGTTTTAATCTTGCGATCTTTGAGTTTCAATCTTGCAATCTTTGAGTTTTAATCTTGCTATCTTTGAGTTTTAATCTTGCGATCTTTGAGTTTCAATTTTGCGATCTTTGAGTATCAATCTTGCGATCTTTGAGTTTCAATCTTGAGATATTTGAGTTTCAATCATGCGATCTTTGTGTTTCAATCTCGACCAAAAATTGCCCAAAATTGAAATTTAAAAAAATCACAAGAATTTAAAATCAAAGATACAAGATTGAAACCAAAGACGCAAGATATATACTCAAAGATTGCAAGATTAAAACTCAAAGATCCCCAAGAATTTTAAACTCAAAGAGGGGAAGATTGAAAAATCCAAAAACACAAAATTTTTAACTCTAAGATTTGCAACATTTTAAAATTTAAAGATCGCAAGGTTGAAACTCAAAATAGCAAGATTGAAACCCAAAAATGGGAAGGGTTGAAACTAAAAATCGCAAGATTGAAATCAAAGATCGCAAAATTTTATACAAAAAAGTTCGCATGAATTTAAATTAAAATAAACTCAAGATTAAAAAATCAAAGATCGGGAAGATTTGGGAAAATCAAAGATCGCAAGAATTAAAAGAAAGATCGCAAAATTGAAACTCAAAGATTTCAAAATTTAAACTCAAAGATTGCAAGATTGAAATTAAAATCCCCAAGATTTTAAAATCCCCAAAATCGCAAAATTGAAACTCAAAGATGGGAAATTAAAACCGAAAAAACACAAAACTAAAAAAACCCAAAAATCGCAAGATTGAAACACCCAAAATTTGCATGATTGAAATAAAATATCCCCAAGATTTTTAAAACCCAAAAATCGCAAGATTGAAAAAACCCAAAAATTGCAAATTAAACCAAAAATCGCAAGTTTAAACCAAAGATCGCAAGATTGAAAAATCAAAGATAGCAAGATTGAAAATCAAAGATCGCCAAAGAATTTAAACTCAAAAAATCCCCAAGATTTAAACTTTAACAATTGCAAAAATTGAAATTCAAAGATCACAAGATTTAAACCCCAAAGATACAAGAAAAAAACTCAAAAAAATCCCCAAGATATAACCCCCAAAATTGCAAGATTAAAACTTAAAAAACGCAAAATTTAAAATCCCCAAAAATGCGAATTTTAAAATCAAAGATTTACAAGTTTAAAACCAAAGATCGCAACAAATTTAAATTCAAAGATCACAAGGTTTTAAACTCAAAATAGCAAAATTAAACTCAAAGAAGGCAAGATTAAAAATCAAAGATCGCAAGATTGAGAATCAAAGATCGCGAGATTGAAACTCAAATATCTCAAGATTGAAACTCAAAGATACGCAAGGGTTGAACCAAAAATCGCAAAATTTAAAACTAAAGGGTAGCAAGATTAAAACTCGAAAATCACAAGCTAAAACTCAAAGATCGCAAAATTGATACACAAAGTTCGCATGATTGAAATTAAATATCTCAAGATTAAAAATCAAAAGATCGCAAGATTGAAACTCAAAGATCGAAGATTGAAACTCAAAGATCGCAAGATTGGGAAAATCAAAATCGCAAGATTTAAACTCAACAATTGCAAGAAATTTAAATTCAAAAAATCACAAATTGAAACTCAAAGATAGCAAGGGTTGAAACTCAAAGATCGCAAGATATATACTCAAAAAATTGCAAGATTTTAAAAATCAAAGATCGCAAGATTTAAACTCAAAGATGGGAAAATTGAAATCAAAGATCACAAGTTTTAAAAAATCAAAGAACGCAACATTGAAATTTAAAGATCGAAAAGGTTTAAACCAAAGATAGCAAATTGAAACTCAAAGATGGCAAGAATTTAAACTCAAAGAACGCAAGATTAGAAAACAAAGATCGCAAGATTGAAGCTTTAAAATCCCAAAATTTAAACTTTAAAGAACGCAAGAATTAAACTCAAAAAATCGCAAGAAATTTAAACTCAAAGATTTCAAATTGAAAATTTTTAAAAATTGCAAGATTGAAAATTTAAAGATCGCAAGAATTTAAAATCCAAATCGCAAAATTTAAACTCAAAGATGGCAAATTGAAAAAACCCAAAAAACCCCAAGACTAAAAAATCAAAGAAACGCAAGATTTATACACAAAGTTCCCATGGGTTGAAATTAAAATATCTCAAAAATTAAAACTCAAAATCGCAAGATTGAACTCAAAAAATCGCAAGAATTTAAAAATCAAAGATCCAAGATTGAAACTCCCAAAAATAGCAAGAAATTTAAACCAAAGATCGCCCTGATTTTTAAATCAAAGATCGCAAGATTGGGAAAAACCAAACCCTTTCAAGAATTTAAAAATTTAAAGATCACAAGAATTTTAAAATCAAAAAGCAAGATTGAAAACCCAAAAATCGCAAGATGTATACTCAAAGATTTCAAGATTAAAACTCAAAAAACGCAAGATTGGGAAAAATCAAAGATAGCAAGATTGAAAATCCCGAATCTTTTATTCCCAAACTGCATCTTTGATTTTCAATCTTTCCCCCTTTGAGTTTTTAATCTTGCTATCCTTGAGTTTTTAAAACCAGCGATCTTTTAATTTTAATGTTGCGATCTTTGAGTTTCAACTTCGATCTTTTTAATTTTGATCAGCGATCCCTTTGAGTTTCAATCTTGCGATCTTAATTTTTAATCCCGCCATCTTTGAGTTTCAAACTTTCATCTTTGAATTTTTTTAAACTTGCGATCTTTGGTTTTAAAACTTGCAATCTTTGGTTTTTAAACTTGCCCATCTTTGAGTTTTAATCTTGCGATCTTTGAGTATCAAACCCTTTCGATCTTTGGGTTTCAATCTTGAGATATTTTTTTTTCAATCATGCGAAACTTTTTGTATCAATCTTGCGATCTTTGAGTTTCCCGTCTTGCGATCTTTTAGTTTCAATCTTTCGATCTTTGAGTTTCAATTTTTTCCATCTTTGAGTTTCAAAATTGCGATCTTTGAGTTTTAATCTTTCGATCTTTGATTTTTAATTTTTTCGAAACTTTGAGTTTCAAACTTGATTTTATTTGAGTTCCAAAAATTCGAACTTTGGGGTTTTCAATCTTGCGAAACCCTTTTAGTTTTAGGCTTTTGCGATTTTTTTGTTTTTAAACTTGCCAACTTTGATTTTTAATCTTGCGATCTTTTTAGTTTCAATCTGGCATCTTTGAAATTTTTAAACTTGCGAATTTTTTTTGTTTAAAAACTTGCAATTTTTGATTTCCCAATTGCGATCTTTGAGTTTAAATTTTTGCGATCTTTTATTTTTAATTATGCGTACTTTTAGTTTTGATCTTGCGATTTTTTGAGTTTCAATCTTGCGATCTTAATTTCAATCTTGCCATCTTTGGTTTTTTAAACTTTTGATCCCTTTTAGTTTTAAACTTGCGATTCCCTTTTAAATTTTTAAACTTCAAAACTTTTAATTTTAAAACTTGCTATCTTTTTAAATTTTAATCTGCGATCTTTGAGTTTCAATTTTTGGGGATCTTTGAGTATTTAAACTTTAAATCTTTTTAGTTTCAATCTTTAAAAATATTTTTAGTTTCAATCATGCAATCTTTGGATCAAACTCCCAAAGAAACGCAAAAAAAAAACTCAAAGATCGCAAGATTTTAAAAAACCAAAAAAGCAAGATTAAAAAATCAAAGATTTCAAGATTGGGAAAATCAAAAATCGCAAGATTAAAACCAAAGATCGCAAGATTGAAAAAACCCAAAAATACAAAAAATTGAAACTCCCAAAAAATCGCATGAAGAAACTCAAAGATCGCAAGATTTAAACTCAACAATTTTCAAAATTTAAAAATTTAAAGATCACAAGATTTTAAAATCAAAGATAGCAAGATTGAAAAATCAAAGATCGGGAAAAAATATATACTCAAAGATTTCAAGATTTTTAAAATCAAAGGTCGCAAGATTGAAACCAAAGGGTAGCAAGATTGAAAATCAGATCTTTTATTTTCAAACTTGCGATCTTTTTATTTTTAACTTGCCATCTTTGAGTTTTCAATCTTGCTACTTTTATTTTCAACCTTGCGATCTTTGAAATTTTAATGTTGCGAACTTTTAGTTTCAATCTTTCGATCTTTTAAATTTTGATCAAAAGCAACTTTGAGTTTCAATCTTTTTATCTTTTTTTTTTCAACTTGCCATCTTTTTTAGTTTCAATCTTTCGATCTTTGGTTTTTAAACTTGGGGATCTTTGAGTTTCAATCTTGCAATCTTTTAAATTTTTAAACTTGCAAACTTTTATTTTTAAACTTGGGGATCTTTGAGTATCAATCTTCGATCTTTGAGTTTCAATCTTTAGAAAAATTTTTATTTTTAAACATCGAATTTTTGTATCAAAAATTGCGAACTTTGAAATTTCAGTCTTTTTCGATCCCTTTTTTTTTTTAATCTTGCGATCTTTGAGTTTCAATTTTGCCATCTTTGATTTTTAAAAAATTTTCGATCTTTGATTTTTTTTCTTGGGGATCTTTGAGTTTTAATTTTTCGATCTTTTTAGTTTTTAAAACTTTATATATTTGAAATTTCATTATGTGATCTTTGTGTTTTAATCTTGCGATCTTTGAGTTTTTAGGCTTGCGATTTTTTAGTTTCAAAAACTTGCCATCTTTGAGTTTTAATCTTTTCGATCTTTGATTTTCAATCTGGCGAAACTTTGAATTTCAATCTTTTTTGGAAAAATTTTTGTTTAAATCTTGCAATTTTTGAGGTTCAATCTTGCGATCTTTGAATTTAATTCTTTCGATCTTTGAGTTTCAATTATGCGTACTTTGAGTTTCGATCTTGCGATCTTTGAGTTTCAATCTTGCGATCTTTAAGTTTCAATCTTGCCATCTTTGAGTTTCAATCTTGCGATCTTTGAGTTTTAATCTTGCGATCTTTGAGTTTTAATCTTGCAATCTTTGAGTTTTAATCTTGCTATCTTTTGAGTTTTAATCTTGCGATCTTTGAGTTTCAATTTTGCGATCTTTGAGTATCAATCTTGAGATCTTTGAGTTTCAAT
>JAQJVL010010815.1:0-10919 GCA_035578905.1 Stictocephala bisonia
TGAAAACAATAACAATTAATTTAACAATTTAGTTTCAAATAGTTTTTTCTTTATTCATATAAATGTTTACAGTACAAGTTAATGTACCAAATTTATATAATAGAGTATGAAATATATACAGTATATTACAACACAAATATATTAAAATATAAGAACAAATTGCTCAAACAGCACAATACAAGAACAACTTTCTCAAATATTTATAACGTAATTACAAAATATTATGGTGATCGATTTCGGTGAACTACACTCATCTTCCTCAGACCTGAGGGATTCACAAAATAATGTGAATGTGAAGGAAAGGAATTCAATCTTTTGTGATTCCTTCTGGTTTCAGGAAAAGAGTGTGGTTGGCCGAAATCTACCACAATAATGTTTGTGCATTTTTTACGCATGTATTGTACTATATTTTTGCAATTTGTACTTGTTATGTAGTGTATTTGTGGATTTTGTGCTTTTAGTTTGATATATTTGTGCTTTTTGTACTTTTATTGTAGTATATTTGTGTATATTGTGCTTATATGTAATATCTATTTGTATTATGTGACGTTCACTTGTAATGTATATGTACTAACAGGTATCATGCTAACTAAAAAAATAAACTAATAATAAATTTAAAAAATATAAAATTTTACTATTTTTACTAAGACCATATTATTTAAATACTGGTATTAATATAATCTAAAACATGTATATGTATATCAAATTGTAAGTTATACATTCTGCATTATTGTAAAATAAGACTTACGTTCACTATCTTAGCACCAATAATTGTATTGCGCTATTTTATTACACAGCTGCCCCATGAAAATAAAAAAAACTCATTAAAGATGATTTTTACAGCCGAGCCTTGTCTGATTATCTGCATATTTTTACAGGACTAAATTTCTCATAATCTAAATGCTATAAGATGAGCATGCATTTTTAAAAGATTATTATTATTTGCATGTGCTAAGTTTGCTACAATTTAATTAAACTACGTAAAAATATGGTCTTAAGAATGTCGAGAAAGTCACTCTAGTTTATTTGCAGATGTTCCAGTATATACATTTATTTATGCATTGTTTATTAATGCGCATTATCGTCTTATGAATTATTCACCATACAATTATTTCAATAAAATATTTTAACGAACATCAATTTTTTTTAGAGAGAGGGCTTCTTAGGCCTATTTTCGTATTAAAATAAGTTATCCTTTAACATTTAACACTGTCAAATGTGTACAATCGATTGTTGCATACAACAATACATGGTACGCACTAAATACACAACAATACGCAACTATTATAAGCTATATACAGGAAGGTGTTATAGGAAATAAATCCTTTCTCAGTATTGAGGAATTCGATGCAAGGGGATGTTTAAATCGGTAGACGTATAAAGAAATGTGATGCGTTGATTGGGTTCCTCTTATCATCAAGAAATGACTAAAGAACCTTCCTCTCCAAACACTAAGAGTAGAATACCCCAGGACGTAATAGTTTTCAACCATTTAGCTTACACATATCTATAAATATATACATGTACGTAGTGGTAGAAAAATACTTGAATTCAACCTGTGATATATGTCAAGATATAAAGGGTGGAAAAAATATGGAACCGCTTTCACAACTTTTCTATGACTTTACTGGTAAAAGTGAAGTCTTGTATATCATCATGGTTACAAAGAACACACATTTTTACGCCATTAGCAATATTTCATCTTTTCAGGAGGATGGCTCAGGTGGAGTTGAACGAAAATCTTTAATGTAAGTCTAGGTCGAGTTTGGTATCAAATTAAAGGTGTATTCAATAGAATTTAATTGCTGCAACCGGACTTTGAAAGGTCTATCCTTTTCAGAGTAGCGGTCAATTGAATTTCAAAGTAACTCATGTGAACAATATTATTTCTCCACTATTTAACGATTATAACTCGTACATTATTTTTAGTCAACTATTATTTTTGTTTAGCCTGAAATTTAATTTTATTTTCATATTCATTATATCCATAAAATAACTATTTTGATTTATTTCTTTTTTAATAATAATGTACATAAAGCTTAAATCCATACATTTAACTGTTTGTTTGATATACTTATGTTTATTATATTTCTAATATCGACCAATATTTAATTTATGTATGGACGGTGTTTGCCTGTGACTCCTGTTATTATACTAAAAATTCTATTAGCGATTGTATTTTCTGATAGTATATTATTTTTAAACATAAACCGAACGTACTTATTAAACAAACTGATTAGTTTTTCTAAAAATTCTTCAATGAGACATTTTTATTGACATATTTAACTGTATTTTTGAAGTATTATGTTTATATTTGTGTCCGAGCAAGAAATCATTTATTGCTTATATTTTTATAAATTTTATTTTGTATAGTTAAAACTATAATTTTTTAGTATATTGTAATACACGTACACAATTATTATTACCATTATTTTATCATTGAACTATTTTTAAGTTTCAACTTTGTAATCCCATTATATATTTTAATTTGTGTGTGGAGTCGACCCCTCATGTCAAGCTTAGTCAAATGACAAATAATCACTTGTATTATTGATTTTATTGAATTTATTTTTGTTAATTTTTGTTATATGCGTGAATGGTGTATGAATGAATTACTCTCATATCTATGAATTTATGAATACCTAAAAACTGGTATTGTCATCATTTATTACCTTAAAACTGGTAGATGACAAGATGTGTTGCTATTCCTGGTATTTCCATTTTACCGTTTAGGATGCAATGTCTCATTACATTTGATAGTTGATAGTTGATAGTTTTTACTCCGTTATAACCAGTAAAAAAATTATACTTTACCGTTATGATCAAAAATTATACTTTACGGAACACAATAACTCAAACAAATTAAATTATCAAGTTATCTGGATACAAGATTTCACTTTTACCAGTGATGTCATAGAAAAGTTGTGAAAGCGTTTCCGTATTTTTTCCACCCTGTATATCATATTTTGAAAAATTTTAAAGGAAAATTTTTTAAACTCACAGTTTTTTTTGTCAATTTAGCAGTTCACTTTAATTTATTTTGGTGTATGGTTTCGTAATTTAATTGTAAATTAAAATAAAACTAAACTCATTTAGCGGAATTTGTTAGTACAAATGTTTCTGTAAGTGACTGATATATATATATATATATAATGAACTTTTTTGAGTTAAAATAAAATATATATTTCCAATAAACAGTATCAACAAATTGTACTATATACATAAATTGATATTTATTTATTTTCATGCCAAATACAGATGTAAATCTAGCTATATTATGACAGTTCATAAAACAAAATTATAAATTAATGACACAATGGAGGTGATGACAGTAAAATTATAAAAATACTAAATACTAAAGCCTACAATGATATTATTGCACTGAAGGCGAGCATACAGCCATCTAAATGATATGCCATAGAGAACATTTTTTAAGAATTGTGGAAATGTTCCTCGGTGACTTTAAAATAGCTTTTAGCCTTATAAAACTTATTAGATTTGCTTTGGTTCCATTGAAGGATAAAACGTTTTTATTCAGCTGTGGATGAAATACTAATTCCTCTTATCATCAATCAGATTTATTGCTTCTTATTTGAATTACTTATATATTTATACAATTCACAGAGTCAATAATGTAGGTAATTTTTTAATCTTCCTATTTATAATAGTTTAAATGTGCACTCTGTAGATACATTTTCGCGTTAACTAAGCGGCGATATTATTTTGTGCATACTATTGAGGGTTTTAGTTTTTGGATCGCCTAGTTTGGTTTGTTGGCTGAACAAATAATCCACTCCGAGATATATTTAAATGTATGATTGTTCATAGATGTTTGAAAATCAGTGGGATATAAACGTTCATTATTAATAACACAATAAAAGTGATAGATAATGTTTCAAAACTGTATCTTATTAAATCTTGACAACAAATAATAAATAGAAGTATTTTTCTATAACAGGTATGTAGGTTGCTAATAAATTGCAGCCTACTATATTTTAAAGGTATTTAGGTATTTCCCAAAATAATTTTAAAAAACTATTCCCCATGTGTGAGTTTACCACTTCTTAATTTTTGTGAAACTCCTAAACTATTTACGTATCTATAACATGTCAATTAATTCAATGGGTATGATGAATTTAGTGAACTAGACCCGCCCATTCGCACCAGATATATAAAACTGGTGCCTTCCCATACACTCACACCTGGCACGTATACTGTGTACCCCCACCCACTCATTCCAGTTACGTATACTAGGTGCACTACCACCAACTCATCCAGTCACGTATAATAGATGCCATAAGATACACTCACATTACACACATATATTATGTCACCTCCCACATATCCACACCAGTCACGTATACGAGGTGCACGCCCACCAACTCATCCAGTCACGTATAATAGGTGCCATAAGATACACTCACATTACACACATATATTAGGTAACCTCCCACATATCCACACCAGTCACGTATACGAGGTGCACGCCCACCCACTCATACCAGTCACGTATACTAGGTGCCTTCCCATACACTTTCATCAGACACGTATATTAGGTGACCTCCTACATATCCACACCAATCACCTATAATAGGTACACTCCCACCCAATCATACCTGTCACGAATACTAGGTGTCTTTCCACACACTCACACCATAGAGTCCACTGGCTGCATAATGGTTAAAGTTACAGTGATAAACATTAAAGTGAGTCATCATCTGGCATTCTTCTAATCTATGTTTATTTAGACTGATACTTTTGTCAAATATCTTATTGCTAATTTTCTTTACTAATATATAAAGAGATAATTTTAATAAGTACAAACATTTTTTTATTACTATTTCAACTAAATTTTTTTTTTTCAACTCGTACATTATTTTTAGTCAACTATTATTTTTGTTTATCCTGAAATTTTATTTTATTTTCATATTCATTATATCCGTAAAATAACTATTTTGATTTATTTCTTGTTTAATAATAATGTACATAAAGCTTAAATCCATACATTTAACTGTTTGTTTGATATACTTATGTTTATTATATTTCTAATATCGACCAATATTTAATTTATGTATGGACGGTGTTTGCCTGTGACTCCTGTTATTATACTAAAAATTCTATTAGCGATTGTATTTTCTGATAGTATATTATTTTTAAACATAAACCGAACGTACTTATTAAACAAACTGATTAGTTTTTCTAAAAATTCTTCAGTGAGACATTTTTATTGACCTATTTAACTGTATTTTTGTAGTATTATGTTTATATTTGTGTCCGAGCAAGAAATCATTTATTGCTTATATTTTTATAAATTTTATTTTGTATAGTTAATAGACTACTATAATTTTTTAGTATATTCTAATACACGTACACAATTATTATTACCATTATTTTATCATTGAACTATTTTTAAGTTTCAACTTTGTAATCCCATTATATATTTTAATTTATGTGTGGAGTCGACCCCTCATGTCAAGCTTAGTCAAATGACAAATAATCACTTGTAAGTATTATTGATTTTATTGAATTTATTTTTGTTAATTTTTTGTTATATGCGTGAATGGTGTATGAATGAATTACTCTCATATCTATGAATTTATGAATAGCTAAAAACTGGTATTGTCATCATTTATTACCTTAAAACTGGTAGATGACAAAATGTGTTGCTATTCCTGGTATTTCCATTTTACCGTTTAGGATGCAACGTCTCATTACATTTGATAGTTTTTACGAGATTTTTTAACAAATACTTCGTTATAACCAGTAAACCACGTTAAATGCCCCATATCAGTCTCAGACACACCCACTGATGAATAAATCACCAGTCTATAATCTACTATTATCACTTTTTTAGACACTAAATAACTATGATTATTACTAACATACTATCCGTAAGTATCTAAAGTTTGAGATACTAAGGTTTTCAGGCATAAACCCTCAGTACTAATAATTAATAATTGCCTACAGTCAACCGTGTCACCCATGTGGTGCCCACTGCTACATAAACCTAGGTAATACTTACATGCACGCGTACATAAATACGCTATTATATGCTTTTATATGCTAAAAGTCTATATAAAATCAAAATAATAACAACATCATAAATAAGTATGATTATATACATCACCAGACAAATTTACTAGTTACAACTAATATACAAAACACAAACACACGCACGCACGCACGCACGCACGCACGCACGCACGCACGCGCGCGCGCACGCACACACACACACACACACACACACACACACACACACACACACACACACACACACACACACACACACACACACACACACACACACACACACACACACACACACACACACACACACACACACACACACACACACACACACACAAATACACATCTAATTGTAGAGTCAGAGAAACGAAGAGGCCAATCCAATGCTTCAAATGGCACTTTGGACATCATGGATCTGAGTGTAAAAGCAAAGTGGACCGGACTAAGCTATGTATCAGGTGTGGACAAGAAGGACATAAGATCGCTGAATGTAAAAATCCAGCGAAATGTGCTTTATGCGCTGAGCGACAAAGCGCAGAGGATGTCGCCCACCATGCCGGTAAACATAGATGCCCAGTATACAAAGAGGCACTCAAGAAGATGACGAATAAACGGACATGAGGATACTGCAGCTAAACCTTAACCATTGTGAGGCTGCGCATGACCTGCTAGTGCAGACAGTGCGTGAAGAAGAGATAGATTTAGTGCTGATAGCAGAGCCATACAGACACCTCAGCACCCAAGCCTGGGAAACTGACAGTACCACTAAAGCTGCCATATGGTCCTGTGGTAAGCTCCCTTTCCAAAGTGCAGTCAATAATAGCAGTGCTGGCTTTGTGGCAGTATCAGTAGATGGCGTCCGCGTCTACAGCTGCTATGCACCTCCTAGCCTATCCATCACTGATTTCACGGATTTCTTGGACCGACTGACCGATGATGCAAAGCAGTATTACCCCATAGCAATAGCTGGAGACTTCAATTCTTGGGCGGTAGACTGGGGCAGCAAGCTCACTAACCTACGTGGAAAAGCACTATTGGCAGCAATGGTGACGCTGGACGTAGTCCTTCTCAACAACGGTGACACACCAACATATACTAAAGGAGAGGCTAGTTCGATAGTAGACCTTACATTCGTCAGCAGCAGCTTAGTAAGAAGAAGCTACTCTTGGGCAGTTATGAACACCTATACCGCCAGCGACCATAGTGCAATACTATGGGAAGTATCAACTGGCCATCACCCTCGACAAGCAACTAGACGAACTAATTCAGTTGGGTGGAAAGTTAAAACTTTTGATCCAGATGCCTTTCTAGTGGCATTAGACAACGATCTGATCACCACTGGCAGTGCTGAAGATAAGACAAAGGAACTGATGAGAAGAGTCTCCCTGGCCTGTGATGCTACCATGCCTCGGAAACATGACATGAATCAACGACCGGCGGTGCACTGGTGGAACGACACCATCAGCGCACTCCGAAAAGAGTGTCTTAGGAAAAGAAGATTATCCCAGCGGGGCTATCGACGGCCTAACTCTGTAGTACTAAGGGCAGAGTACAAAAAAGCCCGTCGAGAACTGAGTAAAGCCATCAAAGAGAGTAAAAGACGCTGCTGGAAGGAGCTCGTCGAAGAGGTAGAAAAAGATCCATGGGGTAGGCCGTACAAGGGGGTCATGACCCATCTAAAATGCCAGCCAATGCCGTCTCCTACTTGCCCGCAGCTCCTTAAGAAGATCGTTTTCAAACTGTTCCCTAGGTAACGCGAGTTCGCCATCTTATCAGCGCAGCTCAACTACGAAGACATCCCACCTGTCACGGAGGAGCAACTTATGGAAACATGTAAACGTGTAGGAAATAATAAGGCGCCTGGTTTGGATGGAATCCCGAACATTGCATTAAAAACAGCTATTACAGCAGCGCCAGCATTATTCTTAGAGACCTGCGAGTCGTGCATCAAAGAAGGGATCTTTCCCAGAAGATGGAAGCAGCAGAGATTAGTACTACTCCCAAATGGAAAAAGCCACCGGATGAGCCATCATCTTACCGCCCACTCTGTATGTTAGATACGGCAGGTAAAATATTGGAGCGCATAATTCATCAAAGCTGTGGTATATCCACTTCTAGCAGACAACCAATATGGATTCCGGAAAGGACGAGCAACACTTGATGCAATCAACTTGGTCGTCAATACAGCCAAGGAGGCAATCGCCGGAAAAAGATGGAAAGGTGGTACGAAAAAGTATTGTTTGGTGGCTGCTTTGGACATCAAGAATGCTTTTAACTCCGCCAACTGGGACTGCATTATGCGAGCTCTCGAAGACAAAAAAGTACCAGAATACCTGCTTCGCATTGTAGCAAGCTACTTTTCGAATAGGGTGCTACAGTATGACACAAAAAATGGCCCGAAAGAGTACGATATCACTGGAGGAGTACCACAAGGTTCAGTTCTTGGACCACTTCTATGGAACATCATGTACGATGGACTCCTGAGAATCGCGTTGCCATCAGAGGTCAAGTTAGTTGCATATGCCGATGATGTAGCTGTTGTGATAGTGGCAAAACATCTGGAGGAGATAAACCTGGCCGCCTTCGATATCACATTTAGTCGGATTAACCAATGGATGGAGATGATGAACTTGGAGCTAGCCAAGCACAAGACTGAAGCTGTGCTCATTACAAGCAGACAGGCGGTAGAAACAATCAAGTTCGAGGTCGGAGAACAAGAGATCACATCACAACCATTTATCCGATACTTAGGAGTGATGCTTGATGCTCGACTTAATTTCAAACAGCAGGTCGACTATGTCAGTACCAAGGCGTCAGTAGTGAGAGCGAGCTTATCACGACTGATGCCTAACGTCGGAGGACCAAAGCAGAGCAGAAGGCTGTGTGCTGTTGTCATCGGTAGTCACATCGGTGCTCACATACGGAATATCCATTTGGGCCGACGCACTAGACACGCAGGAATCATGGAGAAAGGCGGGCCCAGTTTATCGACAGAGTGCTCTGAGAGTAGCCAGCGCTTTCCGCACAATATCTGAGGAAGCAGTCTGTGTCATTTCTGGAACTCTCCACTTAAAATCCTAGCCGAAGAACGACGGGCTCTATACCCTCGAAAGAGGACGACCTCACTAAGTCCTGATAAACTGAGAACTGAAGAGCGACAATATAGTATAGCACGATGGCAGCACCAATGGGATGCTGCAGAGAGAGGCAGGTGGACGTACCGTCTTATACCGAAGATAGTCGGCTGGCTGATCCGAAATCATGGAGAGGTCAATTACTATCTCACAAAGATGTTGTCGGGACACGGCTGGTTCCGAGCTTATCTTCACCGCTTCAAGCATGATGATTCCCCGGAGTGTCCGTCCTGTCCAGGAGTCACTGAAGATGTGGAGCATGTGTTTTTTGAGTGTCCTCGTTTCAGTCAAGAACGTAAAAAGTTAGAAATGATCCTCAACAAGAGAATCAAACCAGAGACGATAGTAGAAGAAATGATATCAAGTGAAACTGCCTGGAATACAACAAGTGCATTCGCTAAGGAAGTACTTACAGAGTTGCGTTCCATAGAAAGAAGAAGAGCAAAAGCTAGAACTTAGAAGGAAGGTAGAAACAACACCTTAGTCACCCGAAGGAATAGCGATAGCTAATTCCTCCCCCCGCGATGTAATGCCTAGACGGCGGTTTCCGTGGGGGATTAGAGGCCAGAAGACAGGAGTGGTTTTAGTGAGTATGGGCGCTAGTGTCAAGTTTAGTACGACACTGCGTCGAGTCTCACATATCCAGGCAAATAACTACTATAATCAATAACATCACCAATAATAATAACTATGGGCCTCTGCCTGGAATGCGTAAATGCATTTCCACTTCTGTATAAATAAAAAAAAACACACACACACACACACACACACATACACACACACACACACACGATTTAGCAGTAACACGATTTTGAAATAGCTTGCTCAACTGAATTAACATTCATCTATAGGGTTTTCAGAGGTATAATTGTGCCGTTAGAAGTGTCTCACTAAGGTAATATACATTTTTTTTATTACGTTAGTGTTAGTGTTAGGGGGGGGAGAGAGAGAGAGAGAGAGAGAGAGAGAGAGAGAGAGAGAGAGAGAGAGAGAGAGAGAGAGAGAGAGAGAGAGAGAGAGAGAGAGAGAGAGAGAGAGAGAGAGAGAGATTTAAATGATCTATATATCTCTTTCTTAGCAGTGTCTTTGGCCCATCATGGGAGAAACGTCTCCGGAACAGAAATATTCTTGCAAAAAGAGTCCCCTCAAAATGGTCCAGTACTATTGACATTGCATTATGAGACATATTTTGCCTCACTTTTATTGACAAACTGACTCAATTTTTCTCTTCTACACTCTTAAACTCTATATTTGTTGAATGGAATAAATATATGTACTTATGAAACTATATTTTTCCTTTATTTAAGGACTCAGTATGAATTTAAACAATATTAATTAGTTAAATGTGAGTTTGATTTGAGAGTTAGCTTAAAAGAGACAATATTTAGCGAATCAAAGATTTTTTTAAGTCTCCTACCTTCACCCCTTTTTTCATTAGTTTGCAAATTATTAGAAGCTTTTACAAAGTATGGTAAAAGGCAATTCTTATTATAACACGACTTACTGATATGTTCAGCTTTGTTCTTAGCTCATAAATATTTACTATTCATAATCTATATACTTACTAATTTAATGGATACATTAAAGTTAAAAGATAGATATAATTTTGGATTGTGACTAAATATATATATTTACAGTATTAACTGTCTATATTCAAGCTATTATTTTATTCTATTTTTACTTAATAAGAAAATAATTACTGACAAACAATTAAGTATTTTAAAAGTGTATTTACACTTTTGAAGGATTTTTTAGTTT
>JAQJVL010010816.1:0-10919 GCA_035578905.1 Stictocephala bisonia
AAAGGAAAGGGAGGTCATTAATGTATATCAAGAAGAGCAAAGGACCGAGAACAGAGCCCTGTGGAACACCATGAGGGACTGCTTTCCATTCTGAGTTTATTTTTACATTATTCAGTGTTACTGTTGTCCGTTGTTTTCTGTTCTGGAGGTAAGAACCAAACCATCTCAAACAGTGTCCTTTGATTCCGTAACATTCGAGTTTTGCTAGCAAAATATCATGCCTCACACAATCAAAGGCTTTAGACAAGTCACACATCATCCCAAGGCTAACATTTGAATCGTCCAATGATTTAAGGATATCATTTGTCAAGTCGATCAAAGCACTATTTGTCGATCTTTTGCTTCTGAATCCATGCTGACTTACTGAAAACATGTCATTTATCTCAATGTATTTTATTAACTGTTCTTTTACCACAGATTCGAAGATTTTTGAAAAAGTTGGCAGCAAGCATATTGGTCTGAAGTTAGAGATCACCTCTTCACCTCCCTTAAATAGAGGGCTTATACTACCATATTTTAGTTTTTCTGGGAATTTTCCCGTTATCAGAGATTGATTAATTATTCTCGTTAATGGGTCTAATATAGTATTTTTACAGCGTTTTACTAACCACATTGATATCTCATCCCAGCCACAGGACTTTTTGGGCTTTGCTTTGTCAATAATTTTGCTAACTTGTGCAGGAGTCACTCTTTGAAAATCAAACTCAGTCGCAATATTTACTGTTTCAAGTGAATTTATAACTTTATCAATGGCAATACTTATGGAGGGGCTGACTGCAAGTTTCTCAGTAACGTTAATAAAGTGAGAATTAAACACTTCACTTACATTTGCACCTAAGTTCTCAAATATTTTACTCAACACATGCTCTGATTTGTTCGATTTTTTTGCCAATCCTAATTCGTGTTTTATGACCTCCCAACTTGCTTTTGATTTGTTTTCAGCCCTCTCTATGTAGCTGTCATTTGCCCACCTTTTTGCTTGATTCACAACTTTTTTGAAAATATTTCTGTACTTTTTGTAATGGTTCTCTTTTTGTTTATCTTTAGATCTCCTAACTTCATTGTAGAGTAATCGTTTCTTATTACTCGACACTATTATCCCTTTAGTTATCCATTTAATATATTTTGTTTTATTCTTACTTGCTTTCAAAGGGAATACCTCCCAAAAAGCTCCAAGGAAACATGAAAGAAAGGCGTTGTAGTTCTCATCCACCGAAGTAAACTCATTAAAATTCCACTTTATACTCTTCAGTAAAACATCAACAGTCTGAAAAGAGTGATCATTGATAATTCTTTTTTTAACTCCTTGGTGATTCTCCACTCGCTCGTCTTTTTTTGAAGGTAACGAAATGAAAAGGGCCTTATGATCAGATAGACCGAGCTCTTGAGTAAAATAAAATGACTGATCAAAAAAAGCGTTTGTAATTATATTATCTATGCAGGACGAAGTCGTTGAAGATACCCTAGTTTGCTCGTTAAAATTAAAATTATATCCATTATATTCAACTATATTAACAAAATCTCTATGTAAATTATGTTTAAAACTAGGTACGCCTGCATGATTGCCTTCCTCGTGAACATAATCTATACTATTTATATTTTTGTAATGTAATAATTCTATATCAAAATCAGATGCCAAAAAGATATTTTTTCGTTTATTTTCATTTTTTATAATATTTATAAGGTTTTCGAACTTTAATATAAAATCTTTGAACGTGTTGGTGTAAGGGACTCTGTATAGTGAAATTACTATTGTGTTTAAATTAGGTATTTCGACAGCTGATATTTCAAAAATATGATCCTCGCCCAACTGCTTTATATCATGTCTTACTTTAATATTTTCAATGTCACATTTCAACAAAATACAACTACCACCTCTAGCCCCCTCTCTTGCTCTACAATATGAGTCCACCATTCTGAAATCTGGAATTTTATTTAAAATATCAATGTTATTATGGTTTAACCAATGCTCATTAAGGCATATTACTTTGACATTATTACCAACTACTGATTCTGTGAGATATACTTGTAACTCATCAATTTTATGTTTTACTCCTTGAATGTTAAAGTGCATGATCCAATCGTGGGGGGCTCCTTCCGGAAACGGAGAAGGAAGAGGGTTTATAATATTTGTTAAAGGTTTATTGTGAACATCCTCCTGAAATGCTAATAGTTTCCCTCTTTATGGCAAATTTGTGATACTACTAATAGGTTTTTTTGAAAAACGTTCACCCCTTTTCTGTTCAAATGAAGACCATCTCTGGCCAGACAGCTATCATCTAAATACTTATTCAATTCACTATAAACAGCCCCATACCTAGAACAAGCCCACCTTATATTACGGTTGGTTCTAGTTACATAGCTCCTACTCTTATCTCTCCTATGTACAATGCTATTTACAACTATACTAGGAAAGCTGTCCCTTGTGTCCCTTATCAAGTTACAAATTTCTCCCATTATGTCATCGGGTGAAGATGTTCGATATAGGTCATTAGTCCCAACATGCAAGATAACTGTTTCAATGTCACTCTTTTCCTTATCACCCATTCCCTTAATTCTGGATCTAAGCTGGTTGATGTGAATGCCTGGGAAAGCCAGTACTCTACAGCCGGTCGGTCG
This sequence comes from Stictocephala bisonia, assembly GCA_035578905.1. NCBI lineage: Eukaryota > Metazoa > Arthropoda > Insecta > Hemiptera > Membracidae > Stictocephala > Stictocephala bisonia. Next base: position 2,620 of record JAQJVL010010816.1, read on the forward strand.
GACGTGTCTCACCATGGAATCGCCTATTACCAGAGTATGGACCGCCGTTTTCAGAGCTGATGTTTTGAAGTGTGGGTTGAGCCATTTGAATTTCGAGTCAGTGGTTTTTTCACGTGCTTGCAGTTAAGGTCGCTGAATAGTTTTCCGTAATGTGTGCTGGGATTGAAGTGGTGTTAGGTGATGTGTTTGAGCTTTTTTAATCGCTGATATTTGTTCGAAGATTCCGCTTACTGAGAAATGCTTTGTATAGAAGCTATTGTCATGTATGTGTGTGTTGTTGTGTATCAAGGAACATGCAAGCTCCATGTTGTGTAGCATGTGTACACCACACTCCACACCAGACACCTGATGCCGACACTTGACACTAGTCAGGTTGATGTTTTCACCTTCATCTCCACTGCCACAAACACCACTGTCATCCGAGCTTCTTCTTCGATGAGATTTAAGGAACCCTGTGACACTGGCTGCCATCCGTCTTGCATGTTGAAAATTGAGATCGCCCATGGAATCCCAGTGGTAAAACCGCTCCTCCTTACTACTATAGATTAGTAAAGACAAATGAGTATCTGCTGCTTTGTCTTCATTAGTTCGGACATTAACAGGCATAATTATGTATTTATAATCACTAAGATTTAGACTGCTACACATTTCATTTATCAATTCATTGTCTCCACACATTTTGATAAAGTGGCTTATTGATGGTCTTATAATAATAGCAATATCTGGAACTTGTATTTTATTTTTCAGCCAAATATCAACATCTTCATCTGGCAACATATACCAGTTGGGGATATTTTCGTTGGATTGACGTTGTTTGTATTTTTTGTGATTTGTATTTATACAGGTTTGGTTATTATATGGCTGCTTATGTTTTTTGACAGTAACTTGCGAAAGCGGTCTCAGGCTTTTTTCTCATTTTCATGGTATTTAATTGAAGTCGGCATTTTATTAGATTCATCCGAGACACTTTTACATCTATCACATGTTTCAGTTTTTGACTTTTCAAACAGTTCTAACTCTTTTATTTTTTCCTCAGCAATGTTTAAGTTTACTTTCAGTCTTTCATTGGTGGATTTTAACTCAAGTATAAGTCTACTATAATCAGTTGTTTTAGAGTCAGGTTCAGTTATGTCTGGGTTAAATGAGGCTCGGTTGGCTTGATCCTTCCCATTCACAAGAGACTGAGGTGGCAGAAACACTTCTTCAGTGTATTGCAGGAGCCTTTGATCAGATTCAATGGAGTGGTCTAACACTAGTTGCCTCTCTTTTCTCAGTCTTGCTAGCTCCTCTTTCAGGGCGAGGTTCTCAGCCTGAACGTCGAACTCTTGTGTTGTGCCTGTGATTGTCCGAGGTAGTGAAGACTGTTGCCGGGAACTGGCAATTGTAGGCGTGCTCGTGGGCTCAGAAGAAGACAACGTAGTCTTGGGAGTGGCTGAAGGTGTACCTTGGTGCCTTGTTTGAGCTGGGGCGGGAGTCAGTGCCCTCATGGTGACAGGGTGTTGACCACTGTGTGAATCACTTGAAGAATATATTATTGTCTTTTCTTTATTTGTTTTGACTGAAGCCTTGCAACTCCTCCCCAAACATTTCCAAACAATATCACCACTTTTGACTGAATAGGCTTCTCGGTATTTAAAATTATTATATAATATGTTGTCCTTGCCATTTCTCACTACTTCTAGAATGAAAGACATCTTTTGATTTTCAGGAGTACTTTCATAAATATTTCTAAGCGTAGTAGGCCTAATTATGCAGCTACATTGATACTATTGGCAACAGTTATATTTTAAATGATGAATGTTTTATAAATAAAAATTCAAAATAGACGCATGCATTATTGGCAAGATGAGCAGGGAAAGAAAATGTGGCAAAAAGTTCAATTAAAAAGTATTTGTCCCGTCTGATATATTATTTATTTATTTTGTATATTATTTTCCCGTCTGAGTTGGAGGCAAAAAGAATGGGAGTCAAGGTAGTCTCGAAACCGGGTGTTACTGGTTGATAAGAAGTAATGCTATCGACTGTGCTAAGTTGACTGATAAGAATCAACGCTGCTCACAATGCAAGTATTGTGGCGCTTCGGAGTTACATCAACGAGGGGCTTGTGCCGAGTGCCAATTCTAACCTGCAAATAAAGTCGGTGTCTAATTAAGTCTATTACTCACGTATATAACACTGTTTAGTCCAGATTTATCAAACCGAACTTAAGTTATATGTAAAATACAACCACAACAATACTGATAGTAAGCGAGTCTTCTATAAAACTAGTTAATTGGATAAAAAAACTTCAGAGCAAAACATCTAGTGTGCTAACGGACCAGTCGGCCATCCCCTCTCCAATCTCCGATCTCCAAATGAGTTTCCGCATCTACGGCGGTCCAAGATGGCCGCCATCGGCTCACTCGCCTAGCATAGGCTTTAATGAGAGCAGCCACTGTATTATTTACTCCTCGCTGGCTAAAACACACGTTTCTAATTTAACTGAACGGTTCGTAATAATTATCTTATCGTAACCGTTGAAATGTCATTTGATAGATGGAGTCCTGATCTAGTGGGGCATAAGTTGATATTTGAATTTTTTAATTTTAAAATTGCCGATAGTAACATTTAAAGTTTTACCTATTTGACTGTAAAAATTTTTAAAAAAATACTAATTTTTTACAAATTTTCCACTAGATCTAAAGGTCCACTAGACACTAGATCAAAACTTCATCTATCAAATGACACATCAAGTGTTATGATACGTTAGTTATTATGGGCCGAATCATTGAACAAGGCCTAAGCGATAACAAGGATAGAAAAAATGACAGACGGGGCGGGTCGGATATCCTTTTGAGAACTTGAAGTCATGGGGCGAGATAGTGTGTGGGAACTTCGTACTACTCCCAGTGTCTTCCGTTGAGCAGCCAACGAGAAGGCTTAGGAAGGTTAAACTTGACATTAGTGATATTTAAATATTGTGAAATGTAAAGAGAAAAAAAAATATGAACTGTTAAAAAAGTTTTCTTAATTAGCATAGTACGTGTTGGTAGATGAATTTAATACAATATTAAATTAAACTGAACAAATATTATAGTGATCGATTAAGGTTAACGTGTTTTACCTAAATCGATCACCATAACATTTGTAGCCTACATATTGGGTTTTTTTTATAAATAAAGAATAACTAATATACTGAATGAAATTTGTTTGTATAGTGTGACGTTCAATTGTGTATTGAAATTGTTAAACTATTATTACATTACTCAAGCAAATATAAGATGTTCTGCTTGGTTTGGTTTTGTATTAATTTAATGCATTTTCAATTACTTGAGTATCCACTGAGCTAATTGTATAGCTCTTGGTCAGCTTGTATGTAGGCAGGCACACTGATCAACTTGGGTTGCCAGCGTGATGGACTTGGCTAGCACTCGTGATCAACATAACTAACACTCATGATCAGCTCGGGTAGTACCCGTGATCAACTTGGGCAGCTTCCATGATGGGCTTGGCTAGCACTCGTGATCAACATGGCTAACACTCATGATCAACTCGGGTAGTACCCGTGATGAACTTGGACAGCCACGGTCATGGACTTGGCTAGCACTCGTGATCAACTTAGCTAACACTTATGATCAGCTCAGGTAGTACCCGTGATCAACTTGGGCAGTTTCCATAATGGGCCTTAGTGTTCAAACGAACATAAAAATAAGTTTTTGCAAACTGACGCCTTTTAATTAAATATTTAACCACATAAAAACCAATATTTAGAGCATAATTCAACAGCTCTAAGGAATATTTACAAAAATCATGCTTTGTAATGTAATTTACTGAGTTTTTATTAAAGCTTGCCCTTATGTTTGTAAATAAAACTCTTCAATTGTAGAATATAAGTATGGTAAGCCTATGCCATGTTAAATTTGAACCACTATGAATAAAAAAATTTTAACAAGAATTATGATTTTGGAAAACGTTTGAAGTAGAATATCAATATTTTAGTAGACCCCCAATTTTATCAGTGGATAATTTGATTTCGCTGTAAAAAGTCTACTTTTCTAAACAAATATTAACATTTTTTTAAAACAAAATTACATAAAAATATGTTAAGGGGCTCGGAGTCCAAGGCTAAAATCGCATTAAGATATTTGTAGTTTCCGTTTGGAGCGCTGAACAACTCGCAGCGGGAGGGCGGGAATTTCATTTCGCTTCTGAACGGGATTTTCTTCAGAGTCCGCCTTCTAAAGGGAATTTTTGCAACTAGCGGACTAGCAGCGCGTCACGGGTGATGGTGGCTGTCGAATGAACCCACAGCATTCAAGGTCAGAAACTCAGCCCCCCTCCCTGGCTGGACGATACTGCGAGTTGAAAACTTAGCATATTTACCGTCTCGCAGTAGGGATGGGAAATGTAGTTCGTCAGACGGAGTTAGTTCACTCCGGAGTTATAATTAGAGGTGGGTACAAAAACGCCAAACTGTTGAAAAGAACAGTTTGTTGAAAAAAATGAACAAACAGTTTTGACTCAGCCTGAAAAAACTGTTCTTTGTTGTTCACTGTTACTCACTGCCACTGCATACTGTTGAATGCTCCCCTCCTCTCTGCTGCCTGTTGTTTACAACATTTTTGGAAATAACAGTAACTGTTGTTTTTGAGCTGGTTCGTTCGCTGGTAGTCGTTTGCCTTGGCCTTCATTTTCAAACAGTTCGAGACGCTTGTGTTTGTAAGAACAGTTTTCATAATACTAGTGTGAGTGAAACATATAGGATCTACAATTAAAAAACGAACTGTTTGCACTGAAATTTGTTGTGGTTTGAAATAAAGTTATTATTTGTTCTGTGTATTTATATATTTATTTGACGTTCTAATAATAGGCTAATAAATCATTATTAATCCCTAGTACAGTATCAATGAGTAATTAACATTCCATATTAGAAATTAATAATTAAAAAGTGCAATGATTTGGTTTTTAGGTGATTGTAAAGAATTGCAAAATTATTCAAATAAGTATACATTTTTATTTAGTAAATATAAAAAATGTTTAATGAATAAATGTTTAAATAAATCGGCCGTTACAAAACGAAGGGTATGTCCTGTTTGTTTACAAACTGACCATCTCAAGATTCATTCCACACTTTGAGAAAAAAACAACCTGTTATTTCCAACTGTTTTTCCAAACAGTTGTTTTTAACTAACATACAGTTCGTTTTCATTTCGTAAAAACAACAGAAACACCCACCTCTAGTTATAATGACTCGGAACTAGTTCCGCGGAGTAGTTCCAACTCCGAACGTCATTCCAGTTCAACGTGGAGCGAAGCTCAAGTGAGTCACTCTGAGTGGATGCGCGCGCATCACGTACTTCACTCCTTTGTTTTGATCGTTCCAACAACTCCGTCCGGAACTATGTTAGTTCCATGGAGTGGAGAGAGATACGTCGACACTGCAGCCGCTCTGACAGTGGTTGCGCGCGCATCTCGTTCTCACTCCTTTCTGTTGATAGTTCCAAAAAGATAGAAACTAACATAAGATTTTTAGGTTATATCCAGCTAACAATTTGAATTGTGTATTTTATTTAATTATTTTACAAAGAAAAAGTATGGATGTCTTATGAATTTTCCAGCAGAAAGTAAAGTATTGTATATTTTATATGCGTATATTTATGACATATAATACTCATTTATTCTAGTTCCGAAATGAACTAGTTCCGCACTAGCACTCGGAGTTGGAGCTGTAACTCCTTAACCGGAGTAGTTCCTTTGTTGTCATTCACTCTGGAGTTACCCATCTCTATCTCGCAGATCGCAGCCAGAAACGAAGTGTAGGAGTCACATAAATAGTTAACAATATTTTTTTCATTTACCTAAAGGTTATGATAGTAAAATTATAAATTTATTTTAACAACTATTGGTTAGAACAATTTATATTACGTCTATTTCTTGTTTACGTATGACCAAATACTTCTGTCATACCATTGATTTTACTATACATAGTACTATACTATACAGTTTTATATAGTAAAATCAATGGTCAGACGCGGAAAGCGTAGTCTTGGCTTGACCGTGTCTGGTGAACCAACAAACAAAAATTTTACTCAGTGGTTCTACGTCGTGGATGAATCATCGCGTGGGAAAAAAGTCAAGGAGACGAGGGAAATTGAGGGGATTTTATGTGCTGGTGCCTTGCATTGGCACTCACAGCGCCTCCAAACGGCACTGAAAATTGACCTTGCAAGCCCTTCAAAGATTACTTGTCGTGTAGTTAAAACAATATTTAACTAAAATTTGAATACGTATATTCCATTATGATGTACCTATGCGTGACTTCTACAGACAAAAAGGGCAAAATAAAGTTTTCTTAATAGATAAAAACCACCCTAAAAACTAGTAATATATCACTTTTTACTTTGCAATATTTCGACTGCATAAATAAATGAATAAACTTTTTTCCGTGGGGGTCACCCATTTAACTATTCTAAACAACGTAGTCTTTAAATTGGAATGTAATATTTATAAATCAGACGAATGGAAAATTGACAATAATTTTTGAAAAGAATAATAGGCCTTTCAGCTCAAATAAGTTCAGACAGAGAAGGTTCCACATAGGGGGGGGGGGGGGGTAATTGGGGTTTCCGGTTGAAAATACTACGAAAACTTAAAGCCCCCCACAGACGGTCGAGCATGTTGGGCGAGCCGCTCGATGGCGAGTGGCTCGCCCAACATGCTCGACCGTCTGTGGGCTCCGTCCCAACATGCTCGGCAGATTTGTTGGGTTGGGCGCTCGGCTCGACAGGACGGTCCAACCCGAGCCGCTCGCCCAACATGTTGGGACGTGTGTGGTAAACCGTCGAGCGGCTCGCCCAACATATCCTCAGTCTGACTGAGTTTTCCACTACAACAGACGTGTTTTGTAATATTTACATTGTGTATGTAGTGTTGAAGTAGTTTATCTATGACATTTAACGAGAACAAAACGTTCTGGACGGAGTTTATTGAGCTCTACAGAGAGCAGCGCCCGTTGTGGGACGTAAAAAGCAAACATTATTGCAACAAGCATATTAGAAAAGAATGTTACGGTGTTCTTATAGATAAGGCAAAGGTAGTATTTCCCGAAAGTGACGAAAAACTCATCAAAAGCAAGATAGAATCGCTTAGAGCTTCCTTCCGTCGGGAGTTGAAAAAAGTGCAGAACTCTAAGAATAAAACTGGCAGTGCCCAAGATGAAGTGTACGAACCTAGTTTGTGGTATTACGACTTACTATTGTTTACCGTGGACCAGGAAGTTACTAGAAAAGGCCGCTCATCCATTTCACCAGCGATGAAACGAAGCGGAGACGAGGTGTCACAGGATGGCGAGGATGACGGAGAAGTAGAAGAAGCATTTAACCAAAGCGGACATGATAATGTAAGTGATAATTATCTAACTACTAATTAGTTTTTAATTAACTAACTAGAATGCAAACAAACAAGAAAGCTTTACAATAATACTCTTTGTTTGTCAGGGAAAAAATTAGGGAATCCAATCCCAGTCCAATTTATCGCCGTAGCGGTTGACATAACAGTTATTTGAAGTTTAAAGCAATTAAGTAATTAGAAATAACAAATAAAAAATATTTGAAATGGATTGATTCCAAGGAAAATAATGTGTTACAGCATAAGAAATTTAAAAAATCCATATTCAACACCCCTCTAATTTTGAGTAGGCCTACCTAAATCACAAACGAAGAGACCACCTGAGAGCATAGGTTTCACATGTATCCGTAGCCCACGTGACTATGTTGTCATTCCTTATCAGTGAACTTTGGACTCTCAGTTCCTTTGTCCCCCATTACTCGCCCCCTCCCCTCTCACTAACTCCACTTTACCGTTACAATATCAAAATAAACTTGGTGTTTTTTAAACTATCGCTGAATTACTTCATTACATAATATATCTAAACCCATCAAGTTAAAACACAAAATCCTACTTTAATTAGTGACGATATATTTTTATATTTACTGTCAGTGATTTTTGTTGTTGACTGATAAGTAGACAATAAGTGGCAGTTTTAGGCTCACTTTGACCCAGTAGTGAAAATTGTCAGGTTAGAGGCTCACTTTGACCTTTGGACCCAAGATGGCGGCGGTCACGTGACTTTTCCAAGATGGCGGCGCCCATTTCCCGCCAAATTTTCTAACCTCACTTTTCCTAACCTCAAATTCCCGCCAAATTTTCTAACCTCACTTTTCCTAACCTCAAATTTCCCGCCAAATTCCCAAATTTCCCACGCTTTTCCCGGAATTCCCCAAAATTCCCGATTTTCCCCCCCAACCCTTTTTTCCAAAATT
>JAQJVL010010817.1:0-10916 GCA_035578905.1 Stictocephala bisonia
TCTAAAACTGTCATTTATTGTCTACTTGTATTGTATCTCTCATAACCCATACAGTTTACAGTATATTTACTAAACTATTATAAACTAACGTATTAAGAGTGCAGTGAATGTATTGTATCTCTCATAACCCATACAGTTTACAGTATATTTACTATGAACCTTTTAAAGGTTAAATAACTTTATTTATGATATTTAAGAAAATATATTGGAGTAGGGAATGTACTTTACTTATTATTATATTAACAATGTAATGTATAGAAATACTTACTTCAATAGTATTGAATAAATAATACTAAATTTAAGATTAGTATATATAGGTATTTTTAACGTGACAAATAGTTTTAGCTGAAGACTAATTTAAATGATCAAATAATGCTATTTGGGTCATTTTTAAAAAAATATGTATCTTTATATAGCTAAATTAATTTAAGTACTTGTATTATTAAACACAAGAAAATCCAAATGAAAATTTAAATTATCTTGATTATATGCTAGTTATTATAATGTCAGAAAGGTATTAAAAAAAACTAACAAACTGATACAGTAGTTGATTATGATTATTAAATCACTTAAATTTAGGGTTATTAAATCCGGGAGGTATTATTTTACAAGTCGGCAGACACCTGACGATTACTGAGACGGCCCTTGAGTGACAATGTTGAGTTTGACTGGCAGACACCTGACGATTACTGAGACGGCCCTTGAGTGACAATGTTGAGTTTGACTGGCATACACCTGACGATTACTGAGACGGCCCTTGAGTGACAATGTTGAGTTTGACTGCCAGACACCTGACGATTACTGAGAAGGCCCTTGAGTGACAATGTTAAGTTTGACTGCCAGACACCTGACGATTACTGAGACGGCCCTTGAGTGACAATGTTGAGTTTGACTGGCAGACACCTGACGATTACTGAGACGGCCCTTGAGTGACAATGTTGAGTTTGACTGGCAGACACCTGACGATTACTGAGACGGCCCTTGAGTGACAATGTTGAGTTTGACTGGCAGACACCTGACGATTACTGAGACGGCCCTTGAGTGACAATGTTGAGTTTGACTGGCAGACACCTGACGATTACTGAGACGGCCCTTGAGTGACAATGTTGAGTTTGACTGGCAGACACCTGACGATTACTGAGACGGCCCTTGAGTGACAATGTTGAGTTTGACTGGCAGACACCTGACGATAACTGAGACGGCCCTTGAGTGACAATGTTGAGTTTGACTGCCAGACACCTGACGATTACTGAGACGGCCCTTGAGTGACACTGTTGAGTTTGACTGGCAGACACCTGACGATTACTGAGACGGCCCTTGAGTGACAATTTTGAGTTTGACTGCCAGACACCTGACGATTACTGAGACGGCCCTTGAGTGACAATGTTGAGTTTGACTGGCAGACACCTGACGATTACTGAGACGGCCCTTGAGTGACAATGTTGAGTTTGACTGGCAGACACCTGACGATTACTGAGACGGCCCTTGAGTGACACTGTTGAGTTTGACTGGCAGACGTTATGGTGGGGTGCCATCGATATTGTTAGACAACTGATTCTATTAGTACGGATGTTTGTTTTTTCACTAAATCTTGTTTAAATTCCTTATCATATTAAAAAAGGTACTACCAAAACAAATAATTGAAATTAATGTTAGTTAGAGAACATTACTATTCTATTTATATGTTTTAAATGTATGTTTGTTTGAAAATAATTTGTGTATATAAACGTATTTGTATTAGTTAAATGTTACACCAACAATACATACAGGGTGTTACAGGGCTGGCTATGCCTTATCAGATTCTATGTGTGATTCTAAGCTAAAAATGAAGAATAATGTTTTTTCAATATCCACTTTTTTAGCATCTAGGCACCATTTTGTTTTTCCCATAAAACAATTGATATCTTTTTTTATCTTTGAAATTATTACAAAACTCGGTAAATAATTTTATGCTAGAAGGTAGTATTTAATAAAATAATATTTTTAAATTATCTTTGTTATTTTCAAAATGGCGGCCCTTATATTTTTATTTTAACAAATATATTAAAAACCACTGAAGTTACAAATAAGTTTGTAAACAAATTTGCCTTTCCAATTATATCTCATTTGTAAAAATCGCTTTAAAATAAATATTTTATGAATCAACCTTATTTCACATGAAAACTAAATGACTACTAATTTGACAGTATCTGAATAGTATGTGAATTAAAGTAAATTCATAAAAACGTTATTTCTGAAGCAATTTTTACAAATGAGGTGTCACTGGAAAGAGAAAGCTGTTTACAAACTATTTATAAATCTCAAATTTTAGTGGTTTTTTATATATTTGTTAAAATAAAAATGAAATAGCCGCTATTTTGAAAATAATAAAACTAATTTAAAACAAACATTTTTTAATTAGTACCACTTTCTAGCATGAACCTATTTAACAAGTTTTATAATAATCGTAAAGATAACAACAAAGATATAAAATTGTTTATGGAAAAAACAAAATGGCGTCAAGAAGATAAACAAAGCGGAAATGTAAAACATATTATTCGTAATTTTTAGCTTTAAAGCACACATAGAATCTGGAAATGCACAGCCAGCTCAACCTTTTTGTAACACCCTCCATTATAGTATATAGATAAGCTAAATCAACAAGCAGTCTCTATGAATATTAATTCGATATGATATGTCCTGATGCAATATTGTATACAATTAATAATAAAGCCAACATTAATTCTCACAAAAGTATGTCGTCATTTCATTTTTTAGTTTTTTATATTTTATTGTAAAATACCTACTGGTCATCAATTAACTTTAACATTATTGTTTCTACACAATCCTGATCGGTTGGGAAATTCATCACATCTACTATAGAGACCGCTCAGCACAGTTTCTTTGACAATGGTTCAAGCTGACAACTCCCCTAGTAGAATGGAATGTGACGTCTCTGGGTTGACAGACGGCCCCGTTTACGGAATCTCATTACACCAAGTGTATTAATTTACAATCTAGGTATAAACATATATACTCCATATATAATATAAAACATGCCAAATTAATGGGATAGTCATGGGTCATACAACAGTTGACGTAGTGATGAAATGAAAATGACTAGGAACTCGGGATCCACAACGCTTCAGAGCACTGATTGTGGATATTTTTTTAGAATAAACTTATTGTGAGAAAGCTGTAAATCAATTCATTATATTATTTTTGTAGACGAGATTGATTGTAAAATGATACGATAGGTCAATATATAATTTTTTTGTACAGTGCTTGCTTCTTTAAATACTAGAAGAGCAACATTAAAAAATGTTCTTACATTTTGAGCAGCGCACCCCTAGGGGTAAGAGGATTTTTTTAACGTTTATATGAAAATGATATGGGTTTAAAAAACGTATTTAAAACTGAGGTGCGGCATGATCTATTTGTTATTACAAATTTTGAATATTGAGGGTAATGAAAAAAGAGGGTAACCCGAGAACCTCATTTTCGTACACATCTGATATTCATTAGATTTCCAATTTATCGTATCGTTCTATGTCAAACGATTCGACCACAGGAAATGGTGGTCGGGTAGCCGAATTAGACTATCATTTTAGAATGGAACTTTATAAATAGGTTGACTAATATTATACCTACTATATTCAAGTACGTTAAATACAAAGTGTGTAAAGAAATATGAAAACTTACAGCTGAAAAGTACAACTATGAAAAGTAGTAAACTGCTGAAACTGTACACATTGTTCTAAGTTGTTAGTTGTAAAATGTTCATGGCTTTTTAAAAAATGTTGATCGCTCGAATGATTTTTCGTTCAGAAACCCATCTTCATCTTCAAAGTAAGCATGTCTCTTGTTTGGAATTAGAATTTAACACTTTAACGAATGAAGTTTAAATATACTTAAACCACGTAAAACACCGCAAACCTAACTTCTTAAAGCCACCTCTATTTGATTTTACTTTACTGATTGTGTCTCCAGAATGTTTCAACATTTGTCACTATCCTCAAAAATGAAAATTGCAAGGAATGAAGGTTTTTAATCAGTTGAAAATTAGATAGCCATACTAAAAAATGTAGTGTTGTATTTTCAACATTTTACTATAATTTCCTCCCTCCATACAATAAGGGGAGGGTTAAAGAGCATTCAAGAGATCTAGTAGTCATCGGAGGGTTGAAAACGCATGAAAAAGCCATACAAATTGTACATGACTTGAAGCAAAGCGTGGAGTTGTACCAGCCTAAGGTTTATAGTTTGGTGGCTATGAAATAGGTACAGTATAACTATATAATGAATGTTTAAGAAATCATTAAGACAGTGCGTTTTATTTGTTTATTATGAATATAAAATATTTCTTAAAATCCCCAATTGCATAGATATTTGCATTATATCACTTTTTAGTTTTGTTTTCAACGATAAACTCTTAGTTTATAAAGAACTAAAACACCCTTTCTAAAACTAGTAAGCTATAAATATTCTACAAATTGAAAATTTGTAATTGAAAATTGTAAGTCTTAAACACGAAACGTTTATAATACAAATAATTACTAACTCCTCTTCAATACAAAATTAAGATATAACAATGAAAGATGTATGATTGCGTAAGAGGAATTTACTATCCTATTAGTTGAAATGTTATATCAGGACAACAAATAAAATTACTTGGAATAATTAGTTGATATAAACGCAAGAAAAGATACTACATTTTTCTCAGGAGTCTTTCACAGCTTATAACTTTGAGGTTTATTTAACTACTACACGTTTGCACAAGATTCCCCCATAATTAATAATAATAATAATAGTAATGAAATTAAAATAAAGATTAACAGTAAAAATGAGAAAGATGTTTTATTACAACAGGAAATACGATACAGGAAGTGGAGTAGGTAAAATTTGAGTAGGACATCCTGAGAGTGTTAACTCAGAAAGCAAGGGATCGGATGTCAAGGAAGCAGGGTCAAAACGGTACTTATGAATTTTAGACTCACCAAAAATTAGGCCGATGAATGCTGATACGGTGGAGAACCAGCAGAAGCTCTGGAGAGAAGGAAGTCCCGCCCATCACGAAAACGGGCCTATAGGGTGATTCGTAATAGGACCACCGATAATAATTGGTTTTTCCGAAATCGTAGGCGTGTTCAGTGAGTGGTAAGGGGAATGAGATACTAGATAAATAATGGGGACAGAAAGGGGGGTTGGAGGAGAGATCTGGAAGTGATAGGACTTCGGGAAATAAACCAATAGGGAGGACCAGCACCTGGAGGTCCAACTAACTAGGCTTCGTCAACCCGCCCTGCAGAGCAAACACGGGACGAGCTAGGAGGAGGACTTGGAGCCACGGTCCAACCCCTTGTGATATCAACCCCCGGAAGACTTCACGAGCGGCCAACCTGAATCTCAGGGACATCCGGACTTGCAGCCTATCCTGAAGGCTAGAGAACCCACCCCAAGGGACTGCAAGTGACTCCAGACCCAACCAGCCCACCTGACCCTGAGGGACAAGCGGACGCTGAATTCACTACGGCCTGTGGACACCCCATATCTGCAGGAGACAGAGTCAAGGGGTGTGTTCAAATTTTTTTAACACCTTTAAACAAAACAGGTTTAAGGGAAACAGAAAATATAAGATTTGTAGATTAAAGGAAATGTTGTAAGGGCGTTCAATTACGTTTTACCTACACCAAAGCGTAAGCCAACGGGCTTTACATTACTCATATAAGAAGCTAATAATAATCATAATTTAATAATTAAATATATTCACTGATTGAGGGAATTGAGTCTGGTATAAGTTAATGTGTTGAGATTGTTAATTTAAATTGTAAATATATAAATCCATGTAATTGATCATTGTCCATATAAGTGATTGTTTTGAGTTTATATAGCTATATAGTAAATAAAAAAAATATTGTGTTGAATATATAAACCATAAATGTTGGATAATTCTTGGGAAGAATAAAGTATAGCAACTATGGCCATTTTAATATATTTAGCTTATCTCTTGAAAGATATTTGTAAAATAATATAACTTAAATCGTACGGTAAATTGATTAGGTCGTCATAGTTAGTAAGGTTGATATATTATTGTTTGATTGATAATTTTGATTTTAAATAATTGATTGATTATTCTGGAGTGTAAATTGTTATTGATTAACTTATATAATTTTCACTTGTTAGTATAAACGTTTTGCACATATAATACTTATTTAGTTTGACTCTTAATGTGACGTTTATATAATTATTTAGAGGATTGTGATCTAATAGTATAGGAGTTTGCTGCCGCTTGTTGTAAATAATATTTCTTGAATTTATTGATTTCCGGACTGTATATTGAAGCCAATGTTAAAGGTAAATTGACTGAAAATTTCCAAACTGAATAATTTGTATTGTCTATTATTGGATGAGAAGGGCATATTAAAGGAGGTGTATAGTGTAAAATAGGATAAGATAATTGTAATATTTTGGAAGGGATTGTCAAGGTGATATAGTGTAATAATAAATTATGTTGTACTTTCACCAGTGTCAATAAGTTATTCCAGGCCCTGCTTTCCTACACTAGCTAAGCGAGTCATTAAGGTTACATTATTTCTCTTTACTTGTAGAATAATCATTTGTGATTTAACATTTAATAAACACTTTAAGTTTTGGAGTGAGTAAATGTTTTACATCATGGGTCAGGTTTTACGTAGTAAAATGCGTGACAGTGTGGTATTGATAATGTATTTAACTTATTGAAATACCTATGTATTTAAACATTATCAACTGTTTTATTATTTATTTTAAAATGCACTTATTTTAAAACAGTGAACCTTATATTTTAATTTCTGTAAAAAATCTAGTAGCACGATATGTCTGTACACGTAAACATATATAATAATACTTAATGTCGTTAAACTTAGAAATAAAATAATCACACAAATTAAACAGGAAATAAGAGACTGCTAACTATACGATGTAATGGCAGTTTATGCAAGATATCAAATGATTTCGCAAAGTTCTTTACTATAATGTTACAACATTTATACTTGATCAGCAAAACCAGGTTCTATCGTTGAAAAGTGTTATTAAGTATTTGAAACACAACTAAAAAATATTTGATTGTAGGCCTAAATACAAAAAAAAAGCAATTTGTATTGTGAACACCTCACTATCAGCGTCATAAGCAGAACACTAGGAACTTACTCGGCGTTTTGTAGTAGCGTAACTCTTCATTGCTTTTTAATATTACACATTTAGTTTGTCATATATTCCAAACACATGCGGAAGAGTTGGGAAACAAGGGGTTTTTAATTAACGAGCAACAACAACTAGAATAAGCTTTAAAAATACGTATAAAAATAATAATTGAAGGAAGTTGGCTATACATCTAAACTGTTACAGTAGTTTTGACCCAACATCGGTAGTTACAGCAGAGGTTAATACATCTAGACTGTTACAGTAGTCTTGACCCGACATCGTTAGTTACAGCTGTGGTTAATACATCGACGCTGTTACAGTAGTCTTGACCAGACATCGTTAGTTACAGCTGTGGTTAATACATCGACGCTGTTACAGTAGTCTTGACCCGACATCGTTAGTTACAGCTGTGGTTAATACATCGACGCTGTTACAGTAGTCTTGACCCGACATCGTTAGTTACAGCTGTGGTTAATACATCGATGCTGTTACAGTAGTCTTGACCCAACATCGTTAGTTACAGCTGTGGTTAATACATCGACGCTGTTACAGTAGTCTTGACCCGACATCGTTAGTTACAGCTGTGGTTAATACATCGACGCTGTTACAGTAGTCTTGACCCGACATCGTTAGTTACAGCTGTGGTTAATACATCGACGCTGTTACAGTAGTCTTGACCCGACATCGTTAGTTACAGCTGTGGTTAATACATCGACGCTGTTACAGTAGTCTTGACCCAACATCGTTAGTTACAGCTGTGGTTAATACATCGACGCTGTTACAGTAGTCTTGACCCGACATCGTTAGTTACAGCTGTGGTTAATACATCGACGCTGTTACAGTAGTCTTGACCCGACATCGTTAGTTACAGCTGTGGTTAATACATCGATGCTGTTACAGTAGTCTTGACCCGACATCGTTAGTTACAGCTGTGGTTAATACATCGATGCTGTTACAGTAGTCTTGACCCAACATCTTTAGTTACAGCTGTGGTTAATACATCGACGCTGTTACAGTAGTCTTGACCAGACATCGTTAGTTACAGCTGTGGTTAATACATCGACGCTGTTACAGTAGTCTTGACCAGACATCGTTAGTTACAGCTGTGGTTAATACATCGACGCTGTTACAGTAGTCTTGACCAGACATCGTTAGTTACAGCTGTGGTTAATACATCGACGCTGTTACAGTAGTCTTGACCCAACATCGTTAGTTACAGCTGTGGTTAATACATCGACGCTGTTACAGTAGTCTTGACCCGACATCGTTAGTTACAGCTGTGGTTAATACATCGACGCTGTTACGGTAGTCTTGACCCGACATCGTTAGTTACAGCTGTGGTTAATACATCGACGCTGTTACAGTAGTCTTGACCCAACATCGTTAGTTACAGCTGTGGTTAATACATCGACGCTGTTACAGTAGTCTTGACCCGACATCGTTAGTTACAGCTGTGGTTAATACATCGGGGCTGTTACAGTAATCTTGACCCAACATCTTTAGTTACAGCTGTGGTTAATACATCGACGCTGTTACAGTAGTCTTGACCAGACATCGTTAGTTACAGCTGTGGTTAATACATCGACGCTGTTACAGTAGTCTTGACCCAACATCTTTAGTTACAGCTGTGGTTAATACATCGACGCTGTTACAGTAGTCTTGACCCGACATCGTTAGTTACAGCTGTGGTTAATACATCGACGCTGTTACAGTAGTCTTGACCCAACATCTTTAGTTACAGCTGTGGTTAATACATCGACGCTGTTACAGTAGTCTTGACCCGACATCGTTAGTTACAGCTGTGGTTAATACATCGACGCTGTTACAGTAGTCTTGACCCAACATCTTTAGTTACAGCTGTGGTTAATACATCGACGCTGTTACAGTAGTCTTGACCCGACATCGTTAGTTACAGCTGTGGTTAATACATCGACGCTGTTACAGTAGTCTTGACCCAACATCTTTAGTTACAGCTGTGGTTAATACATCGACGCTGTTACAGTAGTCTTGACCCAACATCTTTAGTTACAGCTGAGGTTAATACATCGACGCTGTTACAGTAGTCTTGACCCAACATCGTTAGTTACAGCTGTGGTTCATACATCGACGCTGTTACAGTAGTCTTGACCCAACATCGTTAGTTACAGCTGTGGTTAATACATCGATGCTGTTACCGTAGTCTTGACCCAACATCGTTAGTTACAGCTGTGGTTAATACATCGATGCTGTTACAGTAGTCTTGACCCAACATCGTTAGTTACAGCTGTGGTTAATACATCGATGCTGTTACCGTAGTCTTGACCCAACATCGTTAGTTACAGCTGTGGTTAATACATCGATGCTGTTACCGTAGTCTTGACCCAACATCGTTAGTTACAGCTGTGGTTCATACATCGGGGCTATTACAGCAGTCTTGACCCAACATCGTTAGTTACAGCTGTGGTTCACACATCGGGGCTATTACAGCAGTCTTGACCCAACATCGTTAGTTACAGCTATGGTTCATACATCGAGGCTATTACAGTAGTCTTGGCCCGACACCGTTAGTTACAGTAGTAATTAATACATCGACGCTGTTACAGTAGTCATGACCCGACATCGTTAGTTACAGCAGTAGGTAATAAATTGGGGCTATTACAGTATTCTGGCCCCGACACCGTTAGTTACAGTGGTTATTAATACATCGAGGCTGTTACAGTAGTCTTGACCCGACACCGTTCGTTACAATTAATTAATCGAGGCTGTTACAGTAGTCTTGACACAACACCGTTAGTTATTGCGGTAGTAAATACATCAAGGCTGTTTCGGTAGTCTTGACCCGACATCGTGAGTTACAGTGATGATTATACGTCGAGGCTGTTACAGTAGTCTTGACCCGACACCGTTCGTTACAATTAATTAATCGAGGCTGTTACAGTAGTCTTGACACAACACCGTTAGTTATTGCGGTAGTAAATACATCAAGGCTGTTTCGGTAGTCTTGACCCGACATCGTGAGTTACAGTGATGATTATACGTCGAGGCTGTTACAGTAGTCTTGACCCGACACCGTTCGTTACAATTAATTAATCAAGGCTGTTACAGTAGTCTTGACACAACACCGTTAGTTATTGCGGTGGTAAATACATCGAGGCTGTTTCGGTAGTCTTGACCCGACACCATTAGTTACAGCGGTAGTTAATAAATCTGGGCTGTTAAAGTAGTCCTGACCTGACATCGTTAGTTACAGGTATGGTTAATATATTTGGCTGTGACAGTAGTCTTCATCCGAAACCGTTAGTTACAGCTATTATTAATACATCGGGGCTATTAAAGTAGTCTTGACTCGACACCGTTATTTACAGTGGTGGTTAATACATTGGGGCTATTACAGTAATATTGACCCGATCCCGTTTGTTACAGCGGTAGTTAATAATTCTGGGCTGTTAAAGTAGTCCTGACCTGACATCGTTAGTTACATCTGTGGTTAATACATCGGGGCTG
This sequence comes from Stictocephala bisonia, assembly GCA_035578905.1. NCBI lineage: Eukaryota > Metazoa > Arthropoda > Insecta > Hemiptera > Membracidae > Stictocephala > Stictocephala bisonia. The sequence continues at coordinate 10,645 of JAQJVL010010817.1, forward strand.
TTACAGTAATCTTGGGGCGATACTGTTAGTTACAGCTGTGGACAATACATCGGGGCTGTTAGAGTAATCTTGACCCGACACTGTTAGTTACAGCTGTGGACAATACATTGGGGCTGTTACAGTAATCTTGACCCGACACTGTTAGTTACAGCTGTGGACAATACATCGGGGCTGTTACAGTAATCTTGACCCGACACTGTTAGTTACAGCTGTGGACAATACATCGGGGCTGTTACAGTATTCTTGACCCGACACTGTTAGTTACAGCTGTG
>JAQJVL010010818.1:0-10914 GCA_035578905.1 Stictocephala bisonia
ATAAACTCTCATGATATTTCAACAAATTAAAACATATAGTCTACTTACTGAACAAGAATGGTATGCAATGTTCTTCAATAAAACAATATATGCCAGTGGATGTACTAGGGAAGCTATGTCAACAAAGGGGAGGAATCAACAACGTGGCTGTTGTTTTACAACTCAAACATGGTGCAGCCATGTCAGCCCACCGCTCTTCAGTCACTTATTACTGTTCCTTAAACAAAGTGGCCAACAGTGGATGTACTAGGGAAAATATGTCAACAAAGGGGAGGAATCAACAACGTGGCTGTTGTTTTACAACTCAAACATGGTGCAGCCATGTTAGCACACCGCTCTTCAGTCACTTAATACTGTTCCTTAAACAAAGTGGCCAACAGTGGATGAACTAGGGAAGCTATGTCAACAAAGGGGAGGAATCAACAACGTGGCTGTTGTTTTACAACTCAAACATGGTGCAACCATGTCAGCCCACCGCTCTTCAGTCACTTATTACTGTTCCTTAAAGAAAGTGGCCAACAGTGGATGTACTAGGGAAGCTATGTCAACAAAGGGGAGGAATCAACAACGTGGCTGTTGTTTTACAACTCAAACACGGTGCAGCCATGTCAGCCCACCGCTCTTCAGTCACTTATTACTGTTCCTTAAACAAAGTGGCCAACAGTGGATGTACTAGGGAAAATATGTCAACAAAGGGGAGGAATCAACAACGTGGCTGTTGTTTTACAACTCAAACATGGTGCAGCCATGTTAGCACACCGCTCTTCAGTCACTTATTACTGTTCCTTAAACAAAGTGGCCAACAGTGGATGTACTAGGGAAGCTATGTCAACAAAGGGGAGGAATCAACAACGTGGCTGTTGTTTTACAACTCAAAAATGGTGCAACCATGTCAGCCCACCGCTCTTCAGTCACTTATTACTGTTCCTTAAACAAAGTGGCCAACAGTGGATGTACTAGGGAAGCTATGCCAACAAAGGGGAGGAATCAACAACGTGGCTGTTGTTTTACAACGCAAACATGATGCAGCCATGTCAGCCCACCGCTCTTAAGTCACTTATTACTGTTCCTTAAACAAAGTGGCCATTAGTGGATGTACTAGGAAAGCTATGTCAACAAAGGTGGAGCAATCACCAATAGGTCTGTTGTTTTACAACTCAAACATGGTACAGTCATGTCAGCCCACCGTTCTTTAGTCACTTATTACTGTTCCTTAAACAAAGTGGCCAACAGTGGATGTACTAGGGAAGCTATGTCAACAAAGGTAGAGCAATCAACAATGTGTCTGTTGTTTTACAACTCAAACATGGTGCAGCCATGTAAGCACACCGCTCTTCAGTCACTTATTACTGTTCCTTAAACAAAGTGGCCAACAGTGAATGTACTAGGGAAGCTATGTCAACAAAGGTGGAGCAATCAACAATGTGTATGTTGTTTTTCAACTCAAACATGGTGCAGTCATGTTAGCACACCGAATCTTCAGTCACTTATTACTGTTCCTTAAACAAAGTGGCCGACAGTGGATGTACTAGGGAAGCTATGTCAACAAAGGGGAGGAATCAACAACGTGGCTGTTGTTTTACAACTCAAACATGGTGCAGCTATGTTAGCACGCAGCTCTTCAGTCACTTATTACTGTTCCTTAAACAAAGTGGCCAACAGTGGATGTACTAGGGAAGCTATGTCAACAAAGGTGGAGCAATCAACAATGTGTCTGTTGTTTCACAACTCAAACATGGTGCAGCTATGTTAGCACACCGCTCTTCAGTCACTTATTAATGTTCCTTAAAGAAAGTGGCCAACAGTCGATGTACTAGGGAAGCTATGTCAACAAAGGTGGAGCAATCAACAATGTGTCTGTTGTTTTTCAACTCAAACATGGTGCAGCCTTGTTAGCACACCGCTCTTCAGTCACTTATTACTGTTCCATAAACAAAGTGGCTAACAGTGGATGTACTAGGGAAGCTATGTCAACAAATGTGGAGCAATCAACAATGTGTCTATTGTTTTACAACTCAAACATGGTGCAGTCATGTTAGCACACCGAATCTTCAGTCACTTATTACTGTTCCTTAAACAAAGTGGCCGACAGTGGATGTACTAGGGAAGCTATGTCAACAAAGGGGAGGAATCAACAACGTGGCTGTTGTTTTACAACTCAAACATGGTGCAGCCATGTTAGCACGCCGCTCTTCAGTCACTTATTACTGTTCCTTAAACAAAGTGGCCAACAGTGGATGTACTAGGGAAGCTATGTCAACAAAGGTGGAGCAATCAACAATGTGTCTGTTGTTTCACAACTCAAACATGGTGCAGCCATGTTAGCACACCGCTCTTCAGTCACTTATTACTGTTCCTTAAACAAAGTGGCCAACAGTGGATGTACTAGGGAAGCTATGTCAACAAAGGTGGAGCAATCAACAATGTGTCTGTTGTTTTACAACTCAAACTTGGTGCAGCCATGTTAGCACACCGCTCTTCAGTCACTTACTACTGTTCCTTAAACAAAGTGGCCAACAGTGGATGTACTAGGGAAGCTATGTCAACAGAGGTGGAGCAATCAACAATGTGTCTATTGTTTTACAACTCAAACATGGTGCAGCCATGTTAGCACACCGCTCTTAAGTCATTTATTACTGTTCCTTAAACAAAGTGGCCAACAGTGGATGTACTAGGGAAGCTATGTCAACAAAGGTGGAGCAATCAACAATGTGTCTGTTGTTTTTCAACTCAAACATGGTGCAGCCATGTTAGCACACCGCTCTTCAGTCACTTATTACTGTTCCTTAAACAAAGTGGCTAACAGTGGATGTACTAGGGAAGCTATGTCAACAAATGTGGAGCAATCAACAATGTGTCTATTGTTTTACAACTCAAACATGGTGCAGCCATGTCAGCCCACCGCTCTTCAGTCACCTATTTCCATCCTTAAACAAAGTGGCCAACAGTGGACGTACTAGAGAGGCTACGTCAACAACGGTGTAGTAACCAACAATGTGTCTGTTGTATTTCAACTCAAACAGGGTGCAGACATGTCAGCCCACCGCTCTTCAGTCACATATTACTGTTCCTTAAACAAAGTGGCCAACAGTGGATGTACTAGGGAAGCTATGTCAACAAAGGTGGAGCAATCAACAATGTGTCTGTTGTTTTTCAACTCAAACATGGTGCAGCCTTGTTAGCACACCGCTCTTCAGTCACTTATTACTGTTCCATAAACAAAGTGGCTAACAGTGGATGTACTAGGGAAGCTATGTCAACAAATGTGGAGCAATCAACAATGTGTCTATTGTTTTACAACTCAAACATGGTGCAGTCATGTTAGCACACCGAATCTTCAGTCACTTATTACTGTTCCTTAAACAAAGTGGCCGACAGTGGATGTACTAGGGAAGCTATGTCAACAAAGGGGAGGAATCAACAGCGTGGCTGTTGTTTTACAACTCAAACATGGTGCAGCCATGTTAGCACGCCGCTCTTCAGTCACTTATTACTGTTCCTTAAACAAAGTGGCCAACAGTGGATGTACTAGGGAAGCTATGTCAACAAAGGTGGAGCATTCAACAATGTGTCTGTTGTTTTACAACTCAAACATGGTGCAGCCATGTTAGCACACCACTCTTCAGTCAATTATTACTGTCCCTTAACAAAGTGGCCAATAGTGGATGTACTAGAGAGGCTACTTCAACAAGGATATAGTAACCACCAACGTGGCTGTTGTTTAACAACTCAAACATGGTGCAACCATGTTAGCACACCACTCTTCAGTCACTTATTACTGTTCCTTAAACAAAGTGGCCAACAGTTGATGTACTAGGGAAGCTATGTCAACAAAGGTGGAGCAATCAACAATGTGTCTATTGTTTTACAACTCAAACATGGTGCAGCCATGTTAGCACACCGCTCTTCAGTCACTTATTACTGTTCCTTAAAGAAAGTGGCCAACAGTGGATGTACTAGGGAAGCTATGTCAACAAAGGTGGAGCAATCAACAATGTGTCTGTTGTTTTTCAACTCAAACATGGTGCAGCTATGTTAGAACACCGCTCTTCAGTCACTTATTACTTTTCCTTAAACAAAGTGGCTAACAGTGGATGTACTAGGGAAGCTATGTCAACAAATGTGGAGCAATCAACAATGTGTCTATTGTTTTACAACTCAAACATGGTGCAGCCATGTCAGCCCACCGCTCTTCAGTCACCTATTTCCATCCTTAAACAAAGTGGCCAACAGTGGACGTACTAGAGAGGCTACGTCAACAACGGTGTAGTAACCAACAACGTGTCTGTTGTTTTACAACTCAAACATGGTGTAGTCATGTCAGCACACCGCTCTTCAGTCACTTATTACCATCCCTTAAACAAAGTGGCTAACAATGGATGTATTAGGGAAGCTATGTCAACAAAGGTGGAGCAATCAACAACGTGGCTGTTGTTTTACAACTCAAAAATGGTGCAGTCATGTCAACACACTGCTCTTTAGTCACTTATTACCATCCCTTAAACAAAGTGGCCAACAGTGGATGTACTAGGGAAGCTATGTCAACAAAGGTGGAGCAATCAACAACGTGGCTGTTGTTTTACAACTCAAACATAGTGCAGTTTGTTAATCTTATACGTGTGGTACCTTTCGAGCGACTGTACGAATGACCCACCCGCCTGCCCCTACGCGTAAAGTTGTACTGACTCAACCCACTCACCCCTACACGTACAGAGGTATTGTGTAGGTTCAGAGGTAATAAGTGCTCTTCAGTCACTTATTACAATCCCTTAAACAAAGTGGCCAACAGTGGATGTACTAGGGAAGCTATGTCAACAAAGGTGGAGCAATCAACAACGTGGCTGTTGTTTTACAACTCAAACATGGTGCAGCCATGTCAGCACACTGCTCTTCAGTCACTTTACCATCCCTTGAACAGTGTGGCCCACGGTGGATACACTAGAGAGGGTACGTCAACAAGGGTAGAGTAGCTGGATGTTTTGCAACTTAAACATGGTGCAGCCATTTCCGAACAGCGCTCTTCAGTCAATTATTAGCATCCATTGAACAGTTTGGCCCACTTTGGTTCTAGGGAGGGTACGTCAACAAGGGTGAGCAGCCGGATGACATAAGCTAATGTGTTAATACCAAAAACTGCGCTTATAGCTAATATTTTATAATGAGGTGAAAAAGTAATCACAGACAGAAATGCTAAACGTCTTCGCATACCTGGATTCTGCACTAGACTGCCGTCTCAGCTTGTCCTTCGTCTCGGTGCGTGTCTAATCAGCTGAGTACAGAGGTCACATCTATTGTCTATATTGAAAGTCGTACTCCAGCTCATTGTTAGTAACTTGCTTGCCCGTACTAGAATATAAGGGGAAACACAAAATATCTCTTTTAATGGAATTAATAAATTTACACTTTATAACATTCCTCCCAACCAAAATAAAATTGAGCATCTTCTAAAATTACTATTTACAAAACTTGTGGGAGGGTATTCTTGTATTTATAAGTTAAGTTTTTGAGGGGCCCTTCGATGTCTTGTTGATCGTCGAAGGGTGGTATCCTCTTGATGTGCGTTTGCGTCATATCCGGGGGATTGGGTCCTATGTGGTGAGCTCCTGGGTGAAGGAGAGCTAACCTTGGCAGGTGAGCCTTAAGGACTTATATTTGTCATTTCACTTTGTTGAAATTTTGCCCTGGGGAATTGGACCATAATATTATCTGCTTCTTCGTCCTCAGCTACTCTCGATCGAAGATGGTCGATGTGCACAAACCTTATTCGGCCATCCACCTTGACTAAGTAAATCACAGGGCTGACAATCCTTGTTACAATTCCAGGGTGCCAATTAATCTGTTCTTGCCGAACCATCCGTACATACACCTTGTCATCAAGCTCAAAGTTGCGGTGCTTACCACGGGAGTTATTTGCAGATTGACTGATGTTCTCTTGCTTAACTTCCATTTGACTTGTCAGGTGAGGTTTCAATAGACTTAGATGTGTTTTTGGCTTGAACCTAAACATAACCTCTGAAGGAACTAATCCAGTCATGGAATGTGGTGTATTTCTGTACGTGAATAAGAACGAATCGATGCGGTGCTGTAATGAGCGCTTGGTGTTATGTTTGGCATCATGGAGCATTTGTTTCAGAAATACATCCTTAACTGTTTGCACAGCCCGTTCAGCTAGGCCATTTGATGCTGGATGGTACGGGGGTGTTAGGACATGGTGGACTCCATTACCCTCCATGAATTCCTTGAACTCAAAGGATGTAAACTGTGGACCATTGTCCGTTACGACTGTAGAAGCCAGGCCAAATGTTGCGAAACAATGCCGGAGTTTGTCAATGGTGCACCTTGATGTAGTAGAAGGCATGTAAAACACCTCTATCCACTTTGAAAAGCTGTCTACGTTTATCAGAAACTCCTTCCCCTCAAAATTGGCAAAATCCATGTGCAACCTCTGCCAACTATGTTTTGGCCATGTCCAGGTACTAAGAGGAGCTAGGGGTGCTGATTTTCGAGTTTTTTGACATATTGTACATGTTTTTACCATCTCTTCTACATCCTTGTCGAGTCCGGGCCACCATACAAAACTTCGAGCCAAGGCCTTCATCCTGGATTCGCCTGGGTGCTATGAATGAAGCATCAAAAGAATTTCTTTTTGGTGAACTGGGGGTATTATTACTCTATTACCATAGAGTATACACCCATTGTCTACTGATAGCTGCAAATTCTTACTAAAGTAAGGTTGGATACCTCCCTCGCTGAAGTGTCCAGGCCATCCATGTGTTACGTAGTCTAAGACCTTAGAGAGAACTGGATCAAACCTTGTAGCGGTAGCAATCTCCTTGGAAGTTATAGGCAGCTGATAGTCAAATGAAAAGAAAGAAATCTCACCTGCTGTTCCATCACCGTCGCAGGGAAGGCGAGATAACGCGTCTGCGTTAGAGATTTCAGCACCCTTCCGATACCTTATATCATACTGGTAGGCAGCTAGAATCAGGGCCCACCTCTGGATGCGTGCTGCTGCTAAGGTTGGGATACCTTTAGTAGGACCCAGCAAGAATGTTAGTGGTCAGTGGTCTGTGACCAAGGTGAACTTCCGAGCATATAGAAATTTATGAAATTTCTTGACGGCGTACACTAACGCAAGGGCTTCTTTTTCGATTTGACCATATTTTACTTCACATTTGGTTAGTGTACGGGAAGCAAAAGCGATTGGACGCTCGGAGCCGTCAGGTAAAGAGTGTGCGATTACACACCCCACTCCGTAGCTGGAAATATCGCAGGTAACTATGATGTCCAAATTTGGGTCATAGGGTATCAATACATTGTCCCTAACAGTCGCTTACTTTCTTCATAGGCAAACTCACACTTTTTGCACCAGGACCACTTTACGTCTTTGTTAAGAAGTTGGTACAATGGGTGAAGTAAGGTAGCTAAATTTGGGATAAATTTTCCATAAAAATTTATCAGGCCCAGAAACGACCTCAACTGAGAAATATTTTCAGGTTTGGGTGCGTTTAGAATAGCCCTAGTGAGCTCTTCACTCTGATGAATGCCCAGTTCATCCAGACGGTACCCCAAGAACACGAGGTTTTTCTTGAAGAACTCACTTTTAGAGATATTGATTTTAATCCCGTGCTCCATCAATTTACTCAAAACTGAGTCCACCAAACACTGCATTTCAGAGAAACTCTTTGAAAACAAAAGAATGTCGTCAATGTAGCAAATCGTATTATTCAATCCTGACAAGATGCTGTCCATGGTAGACTGGAAGAGGCTGCCGGCACTCGTGATTCCGTAAGCTAATTTACTGTAGCGAAACAATCCCAAGTGGGTATTAATTGTTAAGAGTTCTTGGGAAGACTCACTGACCTTCAACTGACTATAGGCTGCTGATAGGTCTAATTTCGAATAAAACTTAGCTCCGGATATTTTTGTGAGAATATCCTCAGGATTTGGCAAAGGGTAGTGATCTGTCCTCAGACAAGGGTTAATTGTTACCTTAAAATCCCCACAGATCCTAACCTCATTGTTGGGTTTTGGCACAACAACGATCGGTGTTGCCCACTCTGACTTAGTGACAGGGTAAATAATTCCGTTACTTTGCAATTTTTCAAGTTCGGTCTCAACAGATTTACGGAGGGCAAAAGGCACACTCCTAGCTTTACAGAAAACTGGTTTTGAATTTTCCTTTAAAAGAATGTTAACTGAGCTACCTTTTATTTCACCAGGTCCTGACTCAAAAACAGGTGCATATTTTCTCTTAAATTCATCTAATAATTCGGATTCATTTGGAACGGACTTACCGTCCAGTAGCTGCACTTCCTTGTTTACCCTCTCGAAAGTTCTGCTCGATTTCATCTGTCTCCAATCCAGCTGAATTTCTTCCAGCCAGTTCCGCCCCATCAGAGTAGGCTGATTCCCTCCAGACGTCTTGACGACAACAACCGGCAGGCGATGCTCTCTCTTCTCTGTTGTCACACAAGCCTGAAACTTCCCAAGAACTTGTATTAGTTCACCAGTGTAAGTTTTTAACTTAATGTTGCATTCCCGCAACTCAGATCCCTTTTTATTAAATTTCTCAAAATATAATTTGTCCGGCATACAGGTAACTACCGCACCCGTATCCACAACCATGTCAATGGGAATTTTATTTACAACCATATTAACAATAAAGTTATTTGGTTTGCTGTTATTAGCATAGGCTATAGTATACAACTCAAACGAGTCTTCTTCCCCTTACTAGGTCCATCGCCTTCATCATTGTCCGATTCACAATAATTGATTTTACTAATGCCCCCATGCTTCATTTTATTTTTAGATTTACACATATTAGACAAGTGACCCTTCTTTTGGCAACAGAAACAAGTATAGTCTACATACGGGCAAGTTTTAACATCATGTAACTTCCCACATCGGTAACATTTTTGCTCGTTACCCTTTTTGACATCAAACCCCTTAGGCCTTGCATTAGAATGTACTGCATGTCCCTTATGGCTAAGCTTACCACCTTTAACGTAGTTTACTTCATAACTCATGGGTTTTTCTGGGTGAAGTGATCTGACATTCCTGTCGGCATTTTCTAGAACTAAAGATAACTCAAGAGCTTTAGTAAATGTAAGAGAATTCCCCTCTGCAAGAAGCTTGCTCAATATGTGGCTAGATTTCAATCCGCATAAGAATTGGTCCCTCAAAGCATCGTCTAAAAAATCTCCAAAATTACAAGTGGCTGCAAGTTTTTTCAATTGCATGGAATAATCAGTTATAGTTTCCCCTTCCTTTTGAGTTCTTTTATGGAAAATAAATCTTTCATAAGTTGTGTTACATTTTGGAGTGAAATGATTTTTCAACACCTTAACAATTTCAGTATACTTCAGATCTTTAACAAGTTTGGGGTGTAACAAATTTTTAAGTGTTTAATATAGAGTAGGCCCAATTACAGACACAAAAAATGACACTTTATGTCCCTCATCAATAGTGTTTATAGAGAAAAAGTGATCTAACCTCTCTACATAATTTTCAAAACTTTCAACATCTTCATTGAATTCACTAACTTTTCCAATGAGTGGTTTGCTAGCCATAGTTATTTAATAAAATAAGACAACTTACCGATTTCATCCAAGCTAGATATTTTTCCCTTAACCTCAACCATGAAAATCAATTTCTTAACTGTTGATTCAATTCCACGTTGTAAAATTAGCCGGTATCAGTTCCAAATAACAGTTATCGTCGGTAACAGTTACTTTGTCACTGTTGTCAATAAACCTGTTACTCCAAAGTAACAACTTCAAGGTAGTACAACCGTTACTTTTGCAACTGTTCCAAAAGTCACTGGTCTACAACAATCAATATGGCTGACCGGCAGCTTTGTCCTAACCTGAAAGCTGTTCAACACGATTTGATCACTTTAAAACGCCACTTTTTAACACTTAAACAAAAAACTCGCGTGGATACTTTAAATCTCGTCGCCAAATGACATAAGCTAATGTGTTAATATCAAAAACTGCGCTTATAGCTAATATTTTATAATGAGGTGAAAAAGTAATCACAGACAGAAATGCTAAACGTCTTCGCATACCTGGATTCTGCACTAGACTGCCGTCTCAGCTTGTCCTTCGTCTCGGTGCGTGTCTAATCAGCTGAGTACAGAGGTCACATCTATTGTCTATATTGAAAGTCGTACTCCAGCTCATTGTTAGTAACTTGCTTGCCCGTACATGAATATAAGGGGAAACACAAAATATCTCTTCTAATGGAATTAATAAATTTACACTTTATAACAGTTTTGCAACTTAAACATGGTGCAGCCATCTCCGAACAGTGCTCTTCAGTCAATTATTAGCATCCCTTGAACAGTTTGGCCCACTTTGGTTCTAGGGAGGGTACGTCAACAAGGGTGGAACAGCTAATGTTTTGCAGCTTAAACATGGTGCAGCCATCTCCGAACAGTGCTCTTCGGTCAATTATTAGCATCCCTTGAACAGTGTGGCCCACTTTGGTTCTAGGGAGGGTACGTCAACAAGGGTGGAACAGCCGGATGTTTTGCAGCTTAAACATAGTGCAGCTATATCTTCAGTCACTTATCCCTTGAACAGTCACTTATCCCCCATACCATCCCTTGAACAGTGTGGCCCACCTGATATTTACCAGTGAAGCTACGTTATTACACGTAAATTCACTGGTAAATATTCAGTGTTCAAATTTAAGACATTACTTTTGATCAGCTACACATCAAGGGTTTCCAGTATCATGCTGGGTTTTATTTCAAATGTTTAATTATGCTTAAATTTTTTTTACTAAATTGAATATTACTTTGTAAAATCATAATTAATATCGAAAACAATTTCAAGTACCGGAGGCTCTTTCAATTCATAGATTCTGTATTTTTACTTTCATGTTGCTCTACAGATCGATTAAAGTTTT
>JAQJVL010010819.1:0-10911 GCA_035578905.1 Stictocephala bisonia
TTTAAAGAATATTAATAAATATATTAGAATTTACATAAATATAACATTAACATATGCTTTCGGAAAAGTTTAATATCGCTTAAGTTTATCGTCGGCCTAATATGATCTGTAATTTGGAAAACTTTGTTAAATAGCATTTGCTTTCAGAAAAAATGTAAGCAATATTCCACATTAAACAAAAAAATATTCATAATTCATGTATCAAATGAGGTTTGAAACATGAAAAAATAAAGAAAATATAAGATTAAAAGCTGGTGTGAAATAATCAGAAGTAATATTTATTGCATAAATCTAAGTATATTTTACCAAGAGGAAGTTTGAAATTAACATAGGTTAGCATTAATTAATTTGCATGAAACATATTTTTTGTACGTTCATTACATTTTATTTGATACTTCAAAGAGTTAACATTTTAAAATAGGCCTATTATACCATTACTGGTAATGTTTTCTAAAAGTAAAATCTCTGGTATTGTTAACAGCATCCAACCCTAAAAATAATTGATTAATCTCGAAAAGCTTCTTAGTAAAGCATAGCAGTACAACATTATAAAAGAAATATCCTTAATAAAATTGATAAATAATACTTTATCTAATAAAAATCTAAGTTTTTTTAGGAAGATGAATTATTATACTTTATCAATGAATTATAAAGAAAATAATAGGGATGTAATTAAAAAAAACTGTATATTAATTACCTTTTCAGTGGGTCAGTAAAAAATCTTAATTAATAATTATCTTAATTAACTATTTATAAATTAATGCCGTATACTATTTAAATTTATATCATATATAATATAACTATAAATGAAGACAATTATATGACATCAACTCAGTTCGCTGTAATGTAATGGTGAGTAAGAAAACTTTCACCTATCTACACCTGATGAGACGAAACAACGTCGAAACAGCGCACATGGAGACCATCTGGTCCACGTACCAACATCCTTTCGGTGTGGCCAATGCATAGCGACCAACTGTTGTCAGAAAGTGCCTTAGCAAGCACTATTTGGAGCGCTATTACTTTTGTTAACGCAGAGTAACCCGTAGACTGTTGTCAGGCGGAAAACTGCAATCATGTGTAATAATTGATGTCTTAGCGACCAATGATTGAGGTTCGCCCCCACATGGTAGCGAGTAACATACTCGTGAGTCCAAAAACCATTCTACGGGTTACTCTGCGTTAACAAAAGTAATAGCGCTCCAAATAATGCTTGCTAAGGCACCTTCTGACAACAGTTGGTCGCTATGCATTGGCCACACCGAAAGGATGTTGGTACGTGGACCAGATGGTCTCCATGTGTGCTGTTTCGACGTTGTTTCGTCTCATCAGGTGTAAATAGGTGAGAGTTTTCTTACTCACCATTACACTACAGCGAACTGAGTTGATGTCATATAATTGTCTTCATTTTCTTGAAGCAAGCATTGACATACAGTTCCATTAGAGTGGATAGCGGAGAATAATCTCAACGTTCTATAAACTTACTCCACTACTAAGATCTTCGGACTAACAACTAGTCCATTTTGATAACTATAAAATAACTATTTCCATAACACTAGGATAAGAGTTTTCAGATTCCAGCGACGTGCTGTTCGATAAACATTTACTCGCTAAATGTGTTTTCGGTTTAGGGAGACTGAGTTGAATTCCTTTTTCGATATCAGTTAAGGTAAGTCAGTGGCGAGTACAAATGTAGAAGTGGGTAAATGGTTTCTCAAATTTAAAGTGGTGTTCCTAAAAGAGCAACGTTCAAATAAATGATAACAATCGATTACATGATATCATTATTTTTAAATCAGGAAAATGCATGGTTATGATTTATTATAATGAGTGATTTCCATATGGAAAAACTGTATAGTAATTAAACATCTTCTTTGACAATTATAAGAAGTGATCTTAAAAAAAGGTTTGTACGTACGAAGGAGATATGGTCCTACAGATGGTGTTTTTAGTCTGACAATAATACTCTTATTACGGAATTAAGGGTAAGTTGAGTATTTTACTCTTAATTAAGGGTAGCCTTCAAGTAACATTGGTTCATAATGGTTTTATAGTAAAATTATGTTTGCTCCTATTTGTTTTTGTGTTTTATATTTCTTAATTTACCATTTAATTAGAAGGTGCTACAGCTCATCATCTGTTGTACACCAAAATGGATATTTATTTCAATATAATGGCTTGTATATATTAAACTTTGAAACATATTTTAATAACAAACAATCATAATTTATTTACAATGTTCTTTCTATAAAGTTATATTATAGCACCCCAAAGAATAAAATATATATTTTAATTTTAGACTTCATATTACGTTTACTTGGTTCCTATCATCCACCCTCCTTCAAAAGATGGCATCACTATACACTCGCTCTTTACGTCTGAGTTCCTACCTAACTACACTTCCACCCGAGGCACACCCACTGTAACTATCACGTGAAGCTTGAATGCGCACCTACCCACAATTCAACCCCAGGATTGATGGCACAATCACTACACCCATCACCTGAAGTTTGATTGACCACCTACCCACAACTCCACCTGAGGCTTAGTAGCACACCCACAGTGAGAAGCTTCCTTGACATTCTACCACACATAACCTGTAGCTTGATGGGACACTCGTTGTACCCATCACCTGAAGTTTGATTGACCACCTACCCACAACTCCACCTGAGGCTTAGTAGCACACCCACAGTGAGAAGCTTCCTTGACATTCTACCACACATAACCTGTAGCTTGATGGGACACTCGTTGTACCCATCACATGAAGTTTGATAGACCAACTACCCACAGCTCCACCTGAGGCTTGATAACACACCAACTTTACCCACAACTTGAAGCTTCCTCGACATCCTACCCACTTTTCACCTGTAGATTGATGGCACAATCACTACACCCATCACATGAAGTTTGATTGACCACCTACCCACAACTCCACCTGAGGCTTAGTAGCACACCCACAGTGAGAAGCTTCCTTGACATTCTACCACACATAACCTGTAGCTTGATGGGACACTCGTTGTACCCATCACATGAAGTTTGATAGACCAACTACCCACAGCTCCACCTGAGGCTTGATAACACACCAACTTTACCCACAACTTGAAGCTTCCTCGACATCCTACCCACTTTTCACCTGTAGATTGATGGCACACTCACTACACCCATCACCTGAACTTCAATTGACCACCTACCCACAACTCCACCTGAGGCTTAATAGCACACCCACAGTGAGAAGCTTCCTTGACATTCTACCACACATAACCTGTAGCTTGATGGGACACTCGTTGTACCCATCACATGAAGTTTGATTGACCACCTACCCACAACTCCACCTGAGGCTTGATAGCACACCCACTTTACCCACAACGTGAAGCTTCCATATATACATACATGGTTTTACTCTTCTTAATACATAAAAACCACAAATAAAAACTTTACTGAAAACGGCTAAATACAATTATATAGTGTAATATTCTGAAGCCAAAGAAAACTAATCGATTTATTGTTTCCGGTTCTCACTGGACAGTTGTTAGAACCTAAATATATCTTTTATTTAATATTTAAAACATTTTTTATTTAGTTATTATGTAACAAATATGACCATTTATAGTTATTTTAGTAGTTTAATATACCTATTTGTTTTGATAATTCGTATATATACCATTTGCATGTGGTAAAAGTTAATTTCTTTTCTAGCTAATAAATATCAGTGTAAACTTCAAAAGCAGATTTCAACTACTTTTACATTTTTATATTTTCACAAAACGTTTGTTATAACTTTTATACTATTATTACCACACATTATTTATACTACATTTAAACCTTTTGTGGATGGGCATTACTGTAGGTTAAATCCAAGTTATTATAAAAGATAACAATAAAAATTATTACGACATAAATAAAATTAAAGATTTTCGTAAGCTGATTACTGTTAAACATTTCGAAATAATTCCAAGTATATGAATTGAAAGTTAGTTTTTTTCATGTACTTAAAAATTAGATATATAACACTACATTCGATAAGGTAGTTGAAAATTAATAGGGCATTTTTAAAAAACCTTCTTTAAACTAATATAAATTAAAATAATTTAAAAAAAGATGTACCCATTTTTATTCTATTTTAACTTAACTGAACATATTTCTAGGACAACATTTAGCTAAATAAACGTAAAACATATATTATAGTTACAAAAATTATGTTAAATAAAATCAATCTTTTGAGTATGGAATGCCAATAAAACAGCTAATTATTGTAACATCACACTATATATACTATATATAATAGAATTTGTCTTAAGAATACTTTTTAAGAAAACTGCTTTGCCACAATTGGAAAGCTGACAGTATAATCGTAGAAATGCAGTTGTAATTTTAGAGGCTAAAAAAATATTTCATTTCAAGTGTACGTTGAATCAATGGATTTGTTTTGATATGATACGTTTTGTGAGAGTAAGGAAAAACATATATGTGAATTAAAGTTTGTTTCTTTGACAATAAGGGAGAATAAGGGATGTTTGTTGCTTGTTTGGCAGAACAAGGGATACTTTCAAGTGTGATAGCTTCCACTTTATAACACATGAAGGAGCAATACATGAGCTGGACAATCAGCAAGATTGGTTTTGGGATGATACGTTTTGTGAGAGTAAAGAAAAACATATATGTGAATTAAGGTTTGTTTCTTTGACAATAAGGGAGAATAAGGGATGTTTGTTGCTTGTTTGGCAGAACAAGGGATACTTTCACGTGTGATAGCTTCCACTTTATAACACATGAAGGAGCAATAGATGAGCTGGACAATCAGCAAGATTGGTTTTGAGATGATACGTTTTGTGAGAGTAAAGAAAAACATATACGTGAATTAAGGTTTGTTATTTGATAGTAAAAGGATTACATTATATTTTAATGAAGATAGTTCTTGGGTTTGTTAAACATTTATAGTAATTATTTTTTTTTAATTGGGAAGATTGCAAACAAAACATGTTTTTCCTTGACTTAGAAACCCTACAGTTGTTCCAGTCGTAATATTCGTCAAAGTAAACTGTCACACAAACTATAACAATTTAACTACTTAGTCTATTGTTATTTATTTTACAAAACTACATCAACTTATAATTTATTTATTAAAACTTATCATAACTAGCTTACAAGTTATATTACTACAGTGAAGGTTATACCTTATTTAAAATATAACTGCTTTTCGTTCTTATTAATAAAAATATTGTTTTGATTCTGCAACTAGCATTTGAGTGTCTATTTTTACATTTCGTCTACCTTATTAGAACATTATATAAGTGAAACAAGAGACGTTTTTGTACATGTTATATTAAACTGAATAAGTAATTTCAAAGAAAACCTAATTATGTAAGGTTGAATATCTAGTTCAGGAAGATTTGCCTTGTGATCTAGATTCCTTGGCAGAACGTATTGGTACTGAAGTTACAAAATTACCTGATGGAAGTTAGAGTTAATAACTGTTCATTATTTAGAAACATTAAACATATATCGGATCAGAAGTAATGTTGCTATAATTTATTTTGCATAGATTGAACCAAATATAGAGGCGTTTAGCTGTGCGTGTACATTATATTTATTTACAATTGTACAAACCATGTTCTAAAACGAAGACTGTTCCATAGAGTAAAACATTGATCCCTCGAGATTGATGTTGGTCTGTCGTTCGTAATTTTTATTTTACCTAGTAATTACACTTGATAGATAATCCTGATTCTGAAATACTTTCTTTTACTTAAAGCTACTATCAATTAAAGTGGCCCACCTGTCCTCATAATGTTTTCATGAATACTTTAACTAAACCCCGCGTTCCTGACCTCATCTTATGACAAGGTCATGGGCGCAACTCTACGTATATATATATATATATATATATATATATATATATATATATATATATATATATATATATATATATATAGAGTTGTTTTCTTGTATTAAAAATGTTTTTTAGACTTACGGTTGTTCAAGAGCGATTATTTTCCCTCGCTAAAATTTATAGAAAAATTTATTTAAAGACATTAAACAATTATACAAAGAGAACACTTAAAAATAATTTAATATATATATTTATTTTTTTATTTTTGCATAATATTTGTTTAAAAATATATTATCAATTTAACACAAACTGCTATTATGTTTCATATTTTATATAGATAATAACCATTTTTTGTTTCTTGCATTTTAACTATAAAAGGATTAAATTTAATAATATATAGTATATAAAATAGGTCGACAAGTCATTAAATCAGGACATGTAATAATATAAATTAGCATACAATTTTAAGGTAAAAATAATTTTTTTTACATTTTTTTACAAAGATACATTTCCCGATGTGTTGTTGTCTTTCTTGTTAGTACTGCCACTACAGATACCATAATTTATGCATAAAAATATGTATTTACATTTTGATTATTCTATAACAAACGCAACGTTGTTTTATACTATCATAATAATGTTATAATAATAATACATTTTCAATCCCGTTTAACAAAACAAAGACATTTCCTAGAAGAGAGTATCGATAACTCCCCAATTTTATCGTAAATATTTTATCTTGAATGTTACATTTTATGATCATAAATTCGTAGATAATTACCAACCTCCCACACATTGCGTTGACTCCCTTTCATGTTATAAGAGACTGGATGATATTCGTCCAATTATCGCAGCCCTGGTGTCGGATTAATCCACTTCAAAGAGAACCACTTCCTTTGTCGTGGTTCCAACACAATTACTGTTGGGACTAAAAATATTTATCCATTCTTATCTCAAACAACCAGCTCCTTTTATTCACGATCTGAAGTAAACTTCAGTCTGATTCCTGTTAAAGAAAGAAAATTTAATATCTTTATAAATTATTTGGAATTTTCATTTACTAAAGAACAATGACTTCAAAGCACAAAAAAGGTTGATCATGCATAAATAACAGGTAGGTCATGTATAACTCCAACAAGCGCCATTTTTAATGTAAACTGTTCAAACTATGAACAATAGTCTACAATCTTTTAACTTAATTCTGTGATTTGTAAGGTCTAAAATATAAAACTTCGTGCAAGTTAAATTAAATACAACAATGAGCAACATTTTTACTAGTCGTTAACGTTGCTGGGGCAATCCCAGCTTCACAGATTAAAAGTTCTAGGAGCAATTTTAAAAATTGCTTAAAAAAAAAAAAGGAGCTGGGTGCAAAAACGACCTGAGCTGCCTCAGGTCGTTTTTGCGTAAAACATCTTAAATAAACGGCCTTTTAATTCTTAACATTTTGGTGTTTGTTTCGTTCCAATGTCTTTGAAATTGACTGAGCTGTGGAATTGTTTTTGCTGCAGTGTTTGACTTTTAGACCACCTGTTAGACGTAAACACTGTGTTGTTGTATTGAAGCTTGTTTGGTTATGTGTCCATGTTGTAACGTTTGATTGTTTTGGTTAATGAGGGTATTTTATCAGTGAAGCAGTGTTAGTAATAAGTTTTGAAAACTATTTTTACAATCTTAACACAGCTCTTCCATGGAAACTGATGATGAAATGTCTGGTGACTCAAGTGACTTTCAGACCATAGTGATCCTCAGCCTTCACCTAAGAGAGGGAGACGAAAGGAACGTGATAGCAGTATGTGGAAAAAAATGTAAATAAAAAGAGGCGAGCTGAAGGTAAATCATTTGTTAAAAGTACAATAAGGGGAAATGTTAAAGTTAATGGTAAACAGTTTTCTGTCATAACAACATGTTGCCCAAAGAAATGTTGTGATCGAATTTTGAGAGTCCAACAAAATAAGATATTTGAAAATTTGTATGCATTGGGTGACAAAGCAAACCAAAATTTGTATCTATCAGGATGTAGATAAGTAGGGATATTATGACTCGGAGTAGTAATGCGACAAAACCTGTTGAAACGCTGTGGGAGTACAACATAAATTTACCGGAACTTAACGAACGACAGGCAACCTGCCGAGAGTTTTTGCTTAAACTATTTCAAATCTCTTCTAGAAGAATACGCACTGTTCAAGATACTCTAAAGAAAGGGAGCCTAGATTTTAAAGAAAAAAGGAGTACTCATGGCAACAGGCCTACCAAAATAGATGACTGTGTGGAAATTTGTTGAAGAGCATTGGGCCTCATTACCCAATACTCCTTCACACTACGCTGCGAAAAAAAGCAAGCGACTCTATTTTGATAATTCCTCACTCACTGTTACAGCGCTTTTCCACTTGTTTAAAGAATATTTTCAAGAAAAAACAAACACACCTCTCACCACGATGAAGTACAACACCTACTTTCAATACTTCAAAAAGAACTCTCCTTACTCATTTAGAAAACCTAGGTCAGATACATGTGACATGTGTGAAAAGTTCAGCTTTAAATTAAAAGAAAATCCTAATGACATGACATCAAAGTCTTTGTTTCAATTACATGAAAAAAAGGTTGCTGCTTACAAAGATTTGAAAAATAAAATGGTAGAAGAAGCAAAATCTAACAACACTCTATTGTTGGAGTTTGACTACGGTCAAAATTTGCCACTGCCAAAATTGACAGTGAATTCAGTATTCTATAAAAGACAGCTATGGTACTATGTGTTTAATATTCACTGCCATAGTAATGATTCCAGCACAATGTACACATACCTAGAGACTGAATGCACAAAAGATCCAGACACCGTAGCTTCTTTTTTGTACCACTATATAAGTAACAGACTGCAAGAGAGTAACAACTTTAAGGAAATAGTTTTGATGTCAGACAATGCTGGAGGTCAGAATAAAAATCATAAAATTATGATGTTTTGCTCATTTCTGGCTGTAAAGTTTAAAGTAAAAGTTAGCCAGTTGTACCCTGTAAGAGGTCACTCTTACTGCCAGTGTGATCGCAACTTTGGGGCCTACTCGAATGTTTTGAGAAGAACTGCAAGAATTGCCACAGCTACAGACTATGACAAGATAATTTCCAGCAAGTCTGAGTTAATCCATGGCTATGAACTTTTGAAAAACTGGAGTGCTTCTTTACTGGACTATTTATTTGAGTACAAGAATATAGTTTCAAAGAAAACTCCTTTCAAAATTCAGCAATACTGTAGGATGCATTATAATCCATCAGGAACCATTTCAGCTTCCTCCAGCTACCTCGGTGCATTCATCCCATTCAAATTTCTTGTAAGGGGGGCTAACCTTGACTTTTTTATCCCTGACGCTGTTCCAAGTATGCCAATAAAACTGTTGAAACCAGCAAAAGAGAAAGACTTAAGAAGTCTATTCTGCTTTTTAAGTGCAGAAGAACAGTGGTGGTTTAATGATGTTATAGAAAAGCCTAAAGTGTATAACAATGTAGTTCCAGATAATATAGAAAATGACATAGAAGAGGAGTCAGACTATGAAAACATACTTGCTTATGAGTTTCCATAAATATTGTTCATTTTTTCTCAGTGTAAAATATTTAAGCCATGGCCAGTACAATTTTAAACCAATTTTAGCTTAAGCCTTGTTTAGGCCAATTTGTACCAATTTATGCATTATTTGTATTTTTATACCAATTTTAATTATTAATAATCATACTCTTTAAACTGCAGTGTTTCAGTGGCATTATTTCAACATTATCCTAGTTATTTTTACTCAACCGTTACTTTTATGCAAAAACGACCCGTGACACTCCCTACTATTTTGTCCAATAATTTGTATATAAAAAATGATATCACTTAGCAATGAATATATTCTTTAACTAGAAGAATGAACTTTACAGAATATTACAATATACAGCACTATAAAAAATACTATAATAAGAAAAACGATATGTGTAACTTTCAAAGCCTGTTTTCTCAAAACTGACTTTTCGGACTCAGGTCATTTTTGCACCCAACTCCTCTTAATCAGTCACTAAACAGTTTATAATGGGTCAGCTGATAACTTACCGGCTATTCATTATTCATTGCGCTATAAATAAATGAAAGTTTTTAAAGAATAGTCGGCCTTAGTTTGTAACAACGTTCACTAATCACACTCAATCGAAATCCATATTTTAACGATTGGTGCTTTATATATAAATAAAATAAAATAAATAAATATACATCTGTTTATATGTATTTATTAGGTTTATTCAGTTCTTCACTGTCCTCTGTTATTAGATGTATGACGTACATAATTAAATATTCAAATCCCTGCTGTCTAATTTATTAGGTTTCTAGAAGAATACTTTGAATAAATTCTACAAAATGAATTCATATAAAAAACACTTTTTAGAATAAGGTATTGGGTTCGATAATATTATATATTTCACATCTATGTTTGTTTAAATTGCTCGTCCTTTGAAGAGACAATGGTGGGCAGGGGTCAGTTTCAGAGCTCAGTGTTTCTAAGAAATATCTTTAAATTATTATGTTTAGGAATAATACATCACTGAGATAGTATATTATTTAATAGTTATGAAGTTAATTTTAAAATGGCTTAAACACTCTTTTAAATTCACTCTGTGAATGATAAAAATTGTTCATGTTGAATGCTCTAGTTATTTTAACACATTTTTAAAATGATAATATCTTTGTAAAGAACTGGTTTTAAAAATAATCGTATATAATTCTAAAGTCAAAGAAAACCCAAGATACCGTAAAAATAAACTATATATATATTATTTCTGCATTTAACAATTATCATGAGGTACTACATAAAAAGTACTACTTGAGATATGACAAACTACAGTTACGTCAGCTCGAAGTAAAATAGCAGTATTACACAACTTGACATGTATTACAGGCATCAGAGAGGAATTTCATTTTCTATGTTGATGAAGAAGATTCGGGACCAGAGACTGCTCGGAATGTTTTAGTCAGCAGGGAATGACAAATTGCACAATATAAAGTAGGTACATTTTGACGTGTTTTATTATTTATGCATGGACTATAAGTTTTTTATAATCTT
>JAQJVL010010820.1:0-10910 GCA_035578905.1 Stictocephala bisonia
GTCGAGGTCGGTGTCTAGACGACAGGTGACCTTTCTCGAGGTTAACCGCTAAGGCGGACGTAGTCGGGTGTCTAGACATCCAGGTGTGTATGCAAGGTCGTGTTGCGTAACCTTTTCATGTCTGTACATGCAGACGTTCTTTCAGAGGCTTTTGCACTGACATTCTACCGACCATACAGGGTGAGTATCTACGTAATATGTTTGTGCATGCTGTAGACCTGTAGCTGTTTTGGCGGGAGCCGCCATATTGGATCGGACCCAGTTGGCACATAGAGTATATATATATGAAATAATACATTTTATATAGTATAACTGCGAAATTTTGGAGGGTAGGTGGTAGTACTGTGTCCGGCAGCCATCTTGGATCCGGTCGCCATCTTGAAGTAAGCGTATTTTATATAGTGTAACTAGGCTAATAGTGTATTTTATATAGTATAGCATGGTAAAAGTTAGGTTAAGAGTGTATTTTATATAGTATAACGTGGGAATTTGAGGGAAATTTGGGAATTTAAGGGAAATTTGGGAGGGAAATTCCCAACAGGTTGGAAGGACTGGGGCCGCCATCTTGGATCCGGTCACGTGACCTCCCCCCACTTCCGGTCATCATCGGGGCGAAATCTCATCATTTGGGCGTTTGTGAATGCCCATATCCCTACTACTACTGTTGAAAACAAACACTACCATTTACACTTCACTAACTGGACACTTATTACATGGAAGTTTAAAAAATTCTAGTTTTCCAGTTAATATAAAATATTTTTAAAAAAGATTTGTTTTAGAAACAAGAGGCTAGTTTCCAAATGACAGGAAAACATCATGAGGACAATTTTAGGATTAGCTTGAAGACATACGTGTAAAAATTGTTTTATTCAATATAATAAACTGTACATACAGTTCCTTGCATTTCGATCTACACAGTACTATTATTACTTACATCTTAAAATATCACACCACTAAGAAATTATTGTTTTAACCCATTCATAAAAAGGTAAAATATGGAAAGGGCTTCATTATTCTGGAATAAAGCTTTATAATAAATTACCTTATCATATTAAACTGTGTGACACTAAAAGAAGATTTCTAAGAAGAATTAAATAAATTCTTAGTAAAATAACGCATTTTACTTTGGGAATTATTATCTGGAACTACTTATTTAGGTCTTTCAAACTACAATAACTGTATATTGCTACAATACATGATACTTGCTACAATAACCATATGTAATACTCATAATAACTGCACTATATTTATGTACTAATAGTGTTATATAAGTTGTATTTATTTTCTTACTTCTTGACAATACATAAATGTGTCCTGTTTATTCAAATAAAATGTGTAATAAAGCGAATGATTGACTTCACTGTAATTTTTTAAGCACTTCATGTGATCTCTTAGAGTAATACACTTTTCAGTAGTCTTTACCATAACCAGGGTAGTTTTAATCTGAGTATGTACTAACTTTAATTTAATTTTAAATAAAACGAAACATGAATTTCACTCAAGTTCACACACAACATAATATATCCACATAAATATACATATTGATTATATGAAGTATTTTAATTCTCATTTTGTTGTTGTGTGTATTTAAATATTACGTACATGGAATATAAAACATTTCATAACAAGTGGAAAGTAGGATTTTGAAGTGCGAGACTTGTCGGGCACTTCAAATAATAAACAAGAACGTGCAAAACACTCACTTGAGTTTTGAGCGATACTTTTTACTACACTACAGATTTAAAAAATATCCATAACACTAATTATTTGTTTAAATAAAAACATTTCAATATTACTTTTTTGTTACAATTAGGAACATTTATAATGTGTTAACATTTTTTTTAAGCTAGGCCTACTATTCGATGTGCAAAGTGTGAATTTTGTTTAAGACATTCAAAACATTTTTCTTCGTTTTATGAGTCTTGATATTCATCATCACTTTCTTAAATAATAACATTATTATCGAAAAATTCCTTGGACTCTTCTTCATATTTTACGAATGGATGTCTAATTTTTACAGTGGAAAAGTTATGTTTGTCTACTGTGGAACATTTTTATGCAAAAATTAGACATCTGTTGGTAAATGTGAAGTTTCGTAGGTGATAAAAACATAACAAAAACAGCTGATCTCAAAGAATTGCAGTAAAAATAGTATTACTTTGTCAATGAGAATAAGAACTGAAGTGGGTATCATTTTGTCATATTATGTCCCTTGTTTGCATATAGTAGTTTTAAATGTTTATGCAATCTAAGTCATATTATTTCTTGTATTTAAGTAATGTTTAGATATTACCTCATGTCTTTTTAGTACCATAAATTCATTAACTATCATCTAACGTGTTAGGAAGTTATCATCTGACTTTTTTCAAACAAGTAAATGAAAATGTTCATCAAATCAAAACTATGGACAGTGAAATGCCAAAACAATTATTAAACTATATTTACAGTTACGAAAACCTGCATAATAATACTAGTAAATGAATGAATTTCCAATACTTATTTAATACACACATTCATTGGGTGGAGCAATTAATAATTTGGACACATTGAAACTATACATTTATTTAGGTTTTAGAAAGCCTTATAACAATTTTCTAACCTTAGAAAAGACAAAACATTTTCTAGCATAAATTTTATTTGTTACTGAAGTATCTTAGTAAATTAATTCGGTTTATTTTTAACGGGAGCAAAACTCACTATCTAAGAATGTCTGTCGATAAAATTTCCCTTTAATTTAACTAAATCAATGCCTACTCATTAAATAATGCACAAATTATTTGATGTTGATGTTATTTAATTAAACAACTGTCTTCAATGTATACAATAAACCGTGTTAGATAGCCTATAAGACTCTTTACTTATTTTTAGCATTAAGTATTTTATACAAAACACGTTCTATTATCAAACAAATTCAGACAGACTAAGAGCATTAGTTAGTATTTATTGAAAATAATCCCCAAAATATTGTACATCAGCAGTGGAGAAAGAGCATGAAAGAGCGTAATTTAAATTCAAGGTACAAAATAAACATTTACCTCTTTTTATTTATCTGAATAAAATACTTCATTGAGAAACTGCGTATAATATGAATTATTTCAGTATGCAATCGTCGTTAATATTGTTTGTCTTAGCATTAGAATATTTAAAACATAATAACTGAGCGGTAAATGAGAGATGAGAAAATTAAATATTTATATATAAGTTGATTCGAAGGACCAGGGAATTTTTATTAAAAAACGCCCAAAAAGTTAATGTCTATAGAGAGAGCTTGTGGATAATTTGTTGTTACAAAATGGGACAAAAGTCGAGCAATATGCTTACAAAAATAACTAAAGTTACACACATGAAATGATGAAAACAGTACCTTGTCCAATATTCCAATTAGATGAGGGAAGGTCCGGATACAACCGTTGATGAGGTGGTAGCGAGGTCCATCAATGTCCTGGAGGGCAACGCAACGAACGACAGTTCTCACTTCATTTCACCTTCTTGACACGAATCACGATAGAACGCTTCTCGCAAAGTTCAATCTGCCACGGAAGCACGCACAAAGAAGATCTTGAAGCACAAACTATGGCGGGAGTTCACACAAGAAATTAAATGTACAAAATATCACACACAAAATTATTAAAAGACGTTTAAGAGTGGTTAACAGAGATTTAGAGAAACAATATAGAAACAGCACGAGGCAGAGGGCCTCCAAAAGAGTATATGAGAGAAGTGCGTTGAGCCAGGGACGTTACAAGACAGAGTTTTCTAGACAGAGTTTCTAGACAGAGTTTCGAGACAGAGTGGCGTGGCAAAACCCCGCGTGGTGCAAAACGATTTTAGAACAGTGCATTCTAACCAATCAGATTTCAAGACGACTGACTACGTCATATCGCCTGATTTATGTCGCTTTTAGAAAGCGTTATCCCCCTCTCTCTCTCTCTGTTGAGATATTTCAAATTAAAAAATAATACAACTTAAAATGCGCTCTTGGCTTAAAAACTATTTCTTAATGCTAAAGTGTTAACACATTAAATGCTATTATAAAGACTTAAAATATAAGTTATAAGTACTGAACATTCCGGCCCCCTTGAAGCATTGTAGGCTTCAACAACAAAGTCACACAATAGAAAATCACACCACAAAGTTATTAGAGATTGGGGCACGGAACTAGAAAAGAGATGTTAGTCAGTGGGCAGAGGAAACACCTTTACCACTGGTCTAGTAAGGTGTCCATTTGGAGTGCGTAAGTCCACCACGCGCACAACACCATCAGTCCCTGGGTGTACGGCGGTAACACGAGCTAGAGGCCACGAGAGGGGCGGAGAGTTCTGGTGCACTAGCACGAGATCACCAACTTTGATATTCTCACGTGGTTGGGTCCACTTATAACGTTGCTGGAGCGTATGCAAGTATTCCAGCTGCCATCGTTTCCAGATGCGTTGGTGTAGAGCTTGGACCAACTGCCAATGTCGTAGGCGGTTGTCAGGTGCGTCGAGGAGGTCGGGTTCCGGGACCGACGCTAGGGGTGCACCAATCAAGAAGTGCCCCGGAGTGAGGGCAGAGAAGTCAGCAGGATCGCTGGAGAGTGGAGTGAGTGGTCGCGAGTTTAGCATGGCCTCTATCTGAGTGACGAGTGTCATAAATTCTGGCAGTGTCAGGATGTGGTCTCCCATGACACGACGTAAGTGGTGTTTGGTGCTTTTCACAGCGTTCTCCCATAATCCACCTTGGTGGGGAGCAGCAGGAGGGTTGAACTTGAAGTCGATACCTCGAGGAATTGAGACATGCACTATGTGCTGCGCGTCAGTGATGAATGAGTGCCATTTTTCGGCAAGTTCGGATGGCAAGGGTTCATCCCAAGACAGACCTGTAGTCCAGAGAAGTTGCATAAAGCATTTTGCTTGCATTATGCAAGGAGAGAGAAATCCACAGGGATCATATATCTTGGCTATTAAGCTCAAGACAGAGCGTTTGGTCGGGCGCTCGTCAGGCGGTATGTTAAGAGAGTATGTGAAACAATCAGTGGTAGGCGACCAATGTAAACCAAGGATAGAGAACTGCGGAGATAGAGATTCTTGCAGAAACACTGGAGACTCGCGATGTCCTTCCGGCAGAGCTTGGAGTAGGCGAGTAGAGTTAGAGACCCACTTCCGGAGTTCGAAACCTCCTTGACGCAGTAGACGGATGAGCTGCTCCTGCAGTTCTAAGGCCGCTTCCTCTGTGTCCGCACCGGAGATGATGTCGTCCACGTAGGTCTGAGTCCTCAGCACGCATGCAGCGGAGGGGAAGTTCCCACCGTCGTCGTCTGCAAGCTGGTGCAGAGTCTTGATCGCCAAGTAGGGAGAGGTATTCATGCCGTAAGTAACAGTGTTCAACTGATAAGTTGAGAGAGGATCCTTGGGATGGTCACGCCATAAGATAAGTTGAAATTTCCGGTCATCTGGATGTACTCGGATTTGCCGATACATCTGACGGATGTCACAGCAAAAAACAATATTGTGACGCCTGAAGTGAAGTAGTATGTCACAAATATTTGTTTGGAGTTTGCGTCCGGTCAATAAGACATCGTTGAGAGAAACACCAGTACTGGTCTTGCAACTCGCATCAAAGACAGTACGGAGTTTTGTGGTGGAGCTATTTTCCTTTAGCACCCCATGGTGGGGGAGGAAATAGTGTGGCTTAGTTAAATCAGAATTTTGAACTTTGGCCATGTGGTCGAGAGATTGATATTCACTGATAAAATCGTGATAGAGTTGAGAAAAGTGAGGTTGAGCGTTTAATTTCCGCTCGAGAGAATGAAATCGACGCTCAGCAATAGGCTGAGACGATCCTAGGGCAGAATGATTTTCCTTAAACGGAAGTCGAACGGTGTAGCGTCCGGTTTCATCTCGAGAGTGAGAAGTGGCGAAGTGAGCATCACATTGTTCTTCTTCTTTGGTCTTCTTCGAATATACAGGAATTTCCTCTTGAAGCCAGAACCGCTGAAGTGATGAATGTAGATCTGCGTCGCTTGCTGAGTGTAGAGAGACATTGAGGCTCGTAGAGGTGAGAGTGGATGCGAAAGGTGCGCTGGGAGCAGTACCCAATACGACAAACCCGAAATGCGTGCCAATTACATGTGGCATATGCTGCCCCAGTGAGAATTGCTCATTAGTGAGTATTTTTGGAAATATACTTCCACCTAGGATAACGTCTATTCGCCCAGGTAAATGGAATGTGGGATCAGCGAGAATGTATCTCTGAGTCTTATTGTAGACTTCTGGGGCTAGAGGTACTCTGGGTAAATCCACGGTCAATTTATCTAATATTAACATTGGCTGGTCAGGAGCAATGATGAGACCAGATAGAGTGCTGATTGTGAGATGAGTTTGACCTTTTGGTTTTGCCGTGCTTTGGCTGAGGCCAGAGATGTGAGTTTGAGACTTAGTACGGCGCACTCCCAAGAGTTGAGCAGCGCGTTCGGAAATTAAATCCGTCATACTCCCTGAATCAAGTAAAGCCCTGAATACATGGGATCTACCTTCAGGAGTTTTTAGTTGTACCAGTAAGGTGCCTAATAGCACGGTGTAACAATCTGGCATAGAGGGGGGTGAATCTTGAGAAACGAGAGTCACCTGAGAATCGTTATGGCTCTCACTAGAGCGATGACGTGTACTGGAGACGTCATGAGCCGTGTTACTACGGACGGGCTGATTAGCAGCATTGCCCGAGGCAGCTTGAAAGTGTAACAATGAATGGTGTTTTTTGTTACACGTGAGACACGTGGCCTTAGATTGGCATTCCTTGAGTTCATGAGCGCCTAAGCATGAGATGCAGCGCTTATGTCTCTTGACGAGCTGATGTCGTTCTTGAGGAGTTTTGTCACGGAAAACCGTACATGAATAGACTTTATGTCCACTCTGATTACAGATGAAACATGGAGGAGGCATAGTCTTGGTTTGAGCGGAGTTAGAGTGAGTTGTGACCATTGAAACATCACTAGAGCGAAAGTTCACCCTTTTTGGCGCAGTCACCTTGTTGCGGGCGTGAGGAGGAATATAGGTAGAAGCCTTTACCTGCGGAACGTTATGAATATTGGCATCTTCAGTTTGGCTGCATTCAGTGTTCAAAAATGTTATTATTTCTTTGACTTCCGGTAACGAGTGAGCAGACGCGTCATTCGAAGAGGTTGACCGGGAAGCTTCCAGCTTTTTTCGTAAGTCGGCATCCATACGTCGGAGGATGAGAGCAGAGAGGAGCGGATTGTTTTCACCTACGTCACAATGTAAAGCTTTCAATGCCTGAGAGTGTTCTGTATATTGATTGACAAATAGTCTGAGACCCTTGATTGAGGACGAACTAATTTGAGGCAGGTCCAGTAACTGGTTCAAATGGAGAGTTTGTAACCTCCGGGAATTATGGTAGCGATCCCGTAAGAGGTCGTATGCTATTAAGTAATTAGCAGAGGTTAGATTGAGTCCTTTAATTAGGTTTAAGGGTTCGCCGCTCAAAACGCTCAATAAGTACTGAAACTTCATTACTGCACTAAGACTGGCATTACGGTGAATGGTTGTATCAAATAAATTGATAAAGGAAGTCCAAGTCAGAAGATCGCCCGAGAATTTTTGTAATTCTAATTTTGGCAGACGGACCTGAGAGACACTAGAGACCTGAGGAGTCATACTGACGTCACTCAAAGCCGAGGGTGTTTTGGGTTCTTCGACTGGAAGTAGCGTTTCGATTATACCAAGAATATGAGCGTAGACCTCGTTAATAGAGTCCTGATCTTCCGCTAAGACTTCGTCTTCAATGGCCTCATCATCCGTTAGATTTAAGGCTCGTTGCAGGTTAGCCTCAAAATCAGCTTTCTTTTTCTTGACTTCATTAGAGATGGTTGATAAGCTCTTCAGTTGAGCAGGCGTAAGAAGCTCCTTTTGCGTAGCGAATTCTTCAACTTGAGTTTTTATTTTAGCGAAGCGCGTTTTAGTTAACGCTGTGAGACGAGTATAGAGAGCCGCCTTGAAATCAGAAACTTTAGGAGCCATTTTGAATTTTTCAGATACAGTAAGTAGTAAAACAAAATTAAATGTAGATATGAAATACAAGACACTATTGTGAGCAGAGCACTAAGTCGCTAAATACATTTTTCCATATATTATTTATATCTATTTTGACTTATTTACTACAGTATTAAAATATCGGCAGAGACATCACAAATTATTTTGCAATAAGAACAATAAACAAACAAATAAATAAGAGATTCAAAGTGTGAGGTAAGCTTAATCTGCAATGTTATAACAATTGCAGTCTTGATTGGTTCCACTGAGAACTTTGCTTTGATAGCTAGATTTGTTAGTAGCAATGTGTATGAACACTAGAGAGCAAGGAAAAGTATAAATTTTATTTTCAATGAGAGATCAGAGAACTAATTATTTTTAGTTAATTAGCTTCCAATAAGCTTATGGTAATAACACATTAGAGAGAGACATGATAAATAGCTAATTCTTGCTTATTTCAGAGAGAGTGTACAAAACTATAAATGTACATAACTAGTTTTGTATAGTTAGTTAATTAATTATTAATTCAGCACAAATACAATAAATATGAATTAGGTAATTAGCTAAACAAAATTGATTTACCCTAGCAGAGAAATGTGTGTTTAATAAAGCTTAACTGCTTTACCAAAAGAGACTTAAACTAGACTAATTGACTATACACAATAAAACAATAGTTGACCTCACAAAAACGGAATGAAAAGGCAATATATTGTACAATAAAAACCGTATAAAACACCTTTTGTATTTAATTAGCCTTCAAATGCTAATTAGAAAAATAGAATAAAAGATAATAATTTAATTTAAGATTAAATATATATAAGCTTATTTACATAAATGAATTAACTAGCCATTGCTATAATCCTTATAATGAGAAGCATTGACTAATGCTAGTGACTACCACATGAAATGTGAGTAGCGTACTGTCAATAAAGTAAACAAACAAAGAGTTGACAACTAACAGCGCATGCGCTATAGAGCGGATGTGCTGCAGACAGTCAGAGAGAGTGAGGGGGTTGGAAAAATCAATACTGCGTACCTCGAATCGGCACGCTTCGGAGAAGTTCGTGATTCTTCGTAAGCAATGCGCCTGTTATTGGGCTAGAGGCGTGGCCTTCGCAAACTGCAAAGAAAGACAACAATTGCAAATGGCGAAAACTGAAGTGAATCGTGCTTTCTATTATCCACAAATTAGAGTTTCTGTATTTCCAAAGAACTGTATCCTAGAAATCCGGCTCGAAGGACCAATACTATGAGCGGTAAATGAGAGATGAGAAAATTAAATATTTATATATAAGTTGATTCGAAGGACCAGGGAATTTTTATTAAAAAACGCCCAAAAAGTTAATGTCTATAGAGAGAGCTTGTGGATAATTTGTTGTTACAAAATGGGACAAAAGTCGAGCAATATGCTTACAAAAATAACTAAAGTTACACACATGAAATGATG
Source organism: Stictocephala bisonia (assembly GCA_035578905.1). NCBI lineage: Eukaryota > Metazoa > Arthropoda > Insecta > Hemiptera > Membracidae > Stictocephala > Stictocephala bisonia. The sequence continues at coordinate 9,475 of JAQJVL010010820.1, forward strand.
AAAACAGTACCTTGTCCAATATTCCAATTAGATGAGGGAAGGTCCGGATACAACCGTTGATGAGGTGGTAGCGAGGTCCATCAATGTCCTGGAGGGCAACGCAACGAACGACAGTTCTCACTTCATTTCACCTTCTTGACACGAATCACGATAGAACGCTTCTCGCAAAGTTCAATCTGCCACGGAAGCACGCACAAAGAAGATCTTGAAGCACAAACTATGGCGGGAGTTCACACAAGAAATTAAATGTACAAAATATCACACACAAAATTATTAAAAGACGTTTAAGAGTGGTTAACAGAGATTTAGAGAAACAATATAGAAACAGCACGAGGCAGAGGGCCTCCAAAAGAGTATATGAGAGAAGTGCGTTGAGCCAGGGACGTTACAAGACAGAGTTTTCTAGACAGAGTTTCTAGACAGAGTTTCGAGACAGAGTGGCGTGGCAAAACCCCGCGTGGTGCAAAACGATTTTAGAACAGTGCATTCTAACCAATCAGATTTCAAGACGACTGACTACGTCATATCGCCTGATTTATGTCGCTTTTAGAAAGCGTTATCCCCCTCTCTCTCTCTCTGTTGAGATATTTCAAATTAAAAAATAATACAACTTAAAATGCGCTCTTGGCTTAAAAACTATTTCTTAATGCTAAAGTGTTAACACATTAAATGCTATTATAAAGACTTAAAATATAAGTTATAAGTACTGAACAATAACATTGACAAAGATTAACTTAAAAGTTATATTAAACTTCAAATAATTTATCCAAAACTCGTACTTGATAAATAACAGTCAAGGGGAGATCATTATGTATTATTCTCGTACAAATTATAGCAAACTTTATTAACCGTATATAGGATTTTAAAGTTCTTTAATTATTATATATTAGAAAACTAATTTCATTCGTGGTTTTACCTTTTTTTTACTTACGGTATAACAATATTCAATTTACTTCCGTATTTAATATCTGGTTTAATAAGTAATTTAACATTATGTATAGGTTATTAAAGTAACGAATTTAGTAAGTAAAATTTAAAATGTTTCGATTGAAATCGGTTTGTTCTGTTAGATAAAAAAGTTTCAAAGTCTAGACAAAATGGTAAGTCTACTTTTAGAGGGCACAAATCACTGTAATTGACTCTGAATCTGTGAAATATCGGTTTTCTCGCCATATTCTGTGAACTGGCCATGCGTTTGGTCAAATTAAATTGTAAATTTTCCGATCAAAATCAGTTTGTTCACTTAGATAAAAAAGTTTTAAAGTCTGCAGAAATCTGTAAGTATACTTTAAGAGGGCGCAAAGTTATAATATTTGACTCTGAATCAATAAAATATAGTATTTCTCGCCATGTTTAGCCATGTCCTATGATCTGGCTATGCATGCTTTAAAACTAACTTGTTAATTTTCCGATTGAAAGTCGTTTTTTTTTTTTTT